>BMAO01003060.1:0-224666 GCA_019973975.1 Trichonephila clavata | reverse complement strand
TGTGATATCAGTATAGAATCTAGCTAGGTTTCTTATTGTTTATTTAAACATTAAAATTTATTTTAGAATTGAAAGTTGAAGCTAATAGTTGTTTACTATTCAAAGACATTAGTTATTGATTGCTTAATTTCGTGGATAAAAATGCTTCAAAATGAAAATGAAACTAACAATGGACTCCAAACTGTCAAATATTGAGACTGAAACACTCAGATAAATACAAATATCTTTAAGACTAATCGGATATTAAGTCTGAAGTTTGAAGCCTGGCTTTCCAAATGTAGGGAAAACCAAAAATTGAAAAAAAAAGAGAGATTCTTGTAAAATTTTTAAAGTACTGTATTGCTTAAAAATGATTTAAAAAATATTTGTGCTCGAATTACCTTTTCTTTTCATGTAGGTAATAGTGCAGAATCCTTTTTCGCAAATAAATAAACGATTAACCAAGAAAGAATGAAAAAGAAAAACAAAGGATTAAAAAAATGGTTGATTATTTTTCAGAAACATATAAAGTCAAAAAAAGAAAAAGAAAACATTTTTATGTGTGTTTAAAGCTACTAACAACTATTATATGTAATATACATTTTTCAGAGGAATTAGTTATAGTAATTCCGATTCATTAATATCACGTCCTGCAAAAATTATTGAGTAATTTGTTTTAAGTTCAAGTTGGCGCACAAAGTATAACTAGGGTTAAATTTTCTTTACTTTTTTATTATGAATACATTTCATATGGATTATTTTTTCAATATGACATTACTTATTCTTAGTCTATTACTTACAAAATATGTCAAGGAATTTCCTTATCTATAAATGTGAATTAAACAGCTATTGAAATGAAAAATAAATTCAGATATTTACTTTTTCATAACTTTTTTTAATAAATAATTGATGTTTTTTTTAGTAGATGTAAGTACAAATTAATGGTCTACATATTATTTGTGTTAATAAGAACACTATTTTTTATTTTACAAGATTAGTACTTTTCTTTTGACTTTCAATACTGAGAGTTTCGTATTGATTCATAGAATTAGATTTAACATAAAATGATGTTTCCTAACTATTTTTTAAGTAACGTTATTTTAAAAATGAAATATTCAAATCATAAATTTTGCTATGATTTAAATCATAATTTATATTTATTTAAATCATAAATTGTCTTTGAATATAAATAAAATATATTCTAAGATTATTTAAAACCATTTTTTTGAATATTCAAAATTTAATTCTACGTACAATAAATGCAAGAACTTTTTTAATTTCTGGGTTCAATAACTGCGTATAAATTCTTAATCAGTATTTATGTACATATTTAAATGAACTCTAAGATTTTAAAATTTAAAAAAGCTTTATTTGATGTAAGTATCACTTACATCCTAAAGAACCAGTTTTCTAATAGTTCATAGTGCAGTGGCGTCTTTGTTTCAACCTCAAATTAATTAGAATACAAAACAAGAACTATGTAAGTAAATGAATAAATAATATTGTATATAAAACATTTTTATAGAAGTTTCTCCTGATTTTCAAATTAATATCTTACTTTAGAAAATTTACAGGTGAATTTTTTTTTTAAAAAATGTTGAATGAAAAATCTTTTTAAGTTAAAACTAAATTAATTTGTCTTTCAATAAATTTAAGAAAACTTGTGTAGATTTCTTATGATACAAACAACAGAATAAATTGCTCCTGGAATAAAAATTAGACAAAAAAAAGGGAAATATTGAAATAGATTTATCACTGTTGGTTAAACGAGATAACAAAATATAAAGGAAATTTCCATATCTAAATAAGGCTATGGAATTATTAAGATGTAACTATTTCATGCATATTGATTTTCAATTCACATGTGGAAAATCATAAATTTTATCAAAAGTACTATGACAATTTTGAAGGAAATAAAGTTAACTCCAATTTTTTAAACGGAACAAACTACAAAAACTACGATTAAACGCTTCATTTGAAAGTAAACACAGTTCTTAAAGAAAAGAGATGCATATATATATTAGTACACATATATATGTCGTGTTTCCGAGTAACATTAAGGCATTTTCTTTAAACGTTCTTTATTCAACGAAGATATTTTGTGATCTGCGTGCTAAGAGAGAAAAACGGACACCAAGTTCTAGCATATGTAAGTACTTATAGGCCAGATGTATTTCAAGTACACTTCTTATTGAAGAGGTATACTTGAAAGTTAAGCATGGTAATAACAATTAATGGTCGCAGATAAAAGTTCTGTTTAAAGCCATGTGTTCTTCATCCTTGAAATTGATAATAAATTTTATACTTGAAGATGTAACGGAAAATAAAAGTTAAAAGTGGTCTAGGGATTTAATATTAGATCTAATTTAATTATCCTTACACACACACACACACACGCACGCACCCTCACTACAATGGTTGCTTCGCACCGTCTCCGCATACTCAGAACCAGCTGGTGCAACATTTCTTAAGGTAGGAGTGCCCATTCCTCAATCAACATCTGTTTGAGTTGTTGGTTGTTCTCCGGATGATGTAAGCGTGCTGCCATACGTCTCCCCAAAGCATCCCACACATTTTCGATGGGATTTAAATCTGGGGAGCACGCTGGTCAATCCATTCGATTGATATCTTCACTTTCCAGCAGCTCCTCAACAGCAAGAGTGCGATGTGGCCGTGCATTGTCATCCATAAAAATGAAGTCTGGGCCAATGGCACCTCGGAACAGACGCACATGGGGAAGAAGTACCTCCTCACAATAGCGATCCCCGGTTACAGACCCTCTGTCGAAAATGTGAATCTCAGTTCGCCCGTTCAGCATAATGCTTCCCCAGACAAGAACTCCAGGACCACCGTAACGGTGTCTTTCCTTGATGTTACTGGGATAAAACCGGGTCCCGATCTCTCTCCAAATCAAAACGCGTTAAGAATCGCTTCTGGTACTGAACCGACTCTCATCAGTAAAGAGGACACGACTCCATTGATCAGTTGTCCAATTTTTGTGCTCTCTGGCCCACTGTAAACGGTGGCGTCGGTGGCCAACTTTCAACGGGAGGCAGCGTTCAGGACGGCGGGTGAATAGGCCCCCTTTGTGAAGGCGTCTGGCTACAGTAAACCGCATTCATTTATTCCTGTCCTTCATTTTATTCTACTGTTGAGCAGCGCGCGCCGACATCACGCGTTTTGCGTACGCTCACATCGCTTCTGACGTTTCGTTCCTGATATTTGCATACGCATGACATTTTTACTGACTTACGTGTTCACTGTACTGATCTCCAGACCTCCGTTTCTGCAATTTCATGGCTATCTGCTAAATTTTTATATTGTTGCTTAAGTTTTGCACACCAGTGTATATATACACACATCGTTCACACATTTCTAGAGTGAAAGTTGCAGCAAAAGCAAAGTGTGCTAGTTTTTATATTAATCTATACTAATTTAATAAACACATTAAAACAATTTTTATATACATAAGTTTATGATAAAAATCGACAGGGCTTAGAATGTTACAGTAATTTAATATTAGAATAGTAATGAAAGCTCGCTTCCCTGAAGTAAGAAAATATTTAATGTATACTGTGGTTTTAGCAATTTTCTGATTTAATAACATGTAAATTAAATATCTTGATATTGGAAGAAAATAATTTATTTGTCCTAACAGCCTTTATCTCCTTACTTCATTCACATATTTTTTGTATGTTTTGAAAACTGCCAAATAAAAGTATATTTCTTACATGAATAAATAAATATGTTCTCTTAAAAAAATAATAAACATAAAAAACACATGATGCACAAAGAATTAGTTGTCTGATAGAAAAAAAAATGGTGGGTAGAAAGATTATGTTCAGAATAGAAAATGATTAAAATTTCAGAAAATTTAAAGGATTCATTTCTGAGATACATTGTTACAAATTAACAGTTTCAACAAGGCGTTGGCCTATTTCTAGACTGGATGTAAGCTGCCACACGTTGTGGCATAGAGTGACAAAGCACCTTGATAGTATCTTGTGGTATTTCTTGCCAAATTTACTCCATTTGTCGGTCCAGGTAATCAACATTTCCCGGTAGATGCAGTCTCCTTTCCATCATATCCAAGACATGCTAGATTGGAGAGAGATATGGTAATCTGGCTAGTCAAGAAAGTATTTGGCACGCTGTAAGACAGTTTATAGCAACACGTGCTGTATGTGGTTTGACATTCTTTTGCTGGATAATAAGACCATTGCACTGCAAAAGTAACGGTTCTCGGAATGTCATCAGCTATAGGTGAGCTGTGCTATAGGTGTGCCTCTAATGACTACCAAAGGGGCGGCTGTCAAAAGAAATGGCACCCCAGACCATACCTCCTCGTTGAAGGCCTAAGTGGCGTGCAATAGGGAAAGCAAGATCGGCATGCTGCCCTGGGCCTCTCCAGACATGTCTTCAATGATTGTCAGGGCACAGTTGGAAGCGGGATTCGTCGCTGAACAATATACGTCCCCAGTCAGCATAATTCAAACCCTATCGAGTGAAGCCCCACAGTAATCTAGCTCCATAATGTATAGGCGTGAGTAGCAGGTGGCGTAGTGTACTAGTGTAAATTTCGCTCTATCAGTCATCTGTGAATGGTCATGTTTGAAACTCGTATGCGGGTCGCACGTCTGATGTTTGATAACGATGAATGAGGCGCTGTGACAGTTGATGTGGCGATCAATCTATCTTCCCAATCTGTTATGGCTTTAGGTCGATCACTACCATCATGACACTGAAATCTGCCTTTGTCCACCCATTCTTGCCAGCATCTTCTAACGGCCGCATCACTTCGACCCATGATGAGTGATTCTACGATTTGCCCAACCTATCACTTTCAATCCAATGATACGACCTCTTTGAAACTCTGACAGTTGCTCGTAATGAGCTCGAATCCTGCAGCGAGGCATTTGTTCAGTCGTTGAAAAGTATCCTACATCACAATGCAAAAGAAATTTTGACCATCATATTGATAATCGCTTCTTATAGACACGGCTGAGTGCGCAGTTTCGATGCATTGTAGTTCTCGCTATTCATTTATTGGATACCAAATTTTAATCATTTGCATGTTCGGTACAAATATCTTTGCATACGAAATTTCATTACAACCGGTCAACTCCTTCTTGGTGCATCTTTTTTTTTGTTATCGAGTGTATTTGTTCAAGTCACATAACTAAAATTGCTCAAAAAAGCATAAATATGTTTATTTTTTGTGTGTGCTGTTCCTCTTATTACCTATAAACTTTAGGATGGGTAATTATATAGACAATTTTTAATTAAATATATTTGTTTACAAGTTTATCAAAAAAGTTAACGTATAACGGAAACATTGAAATACGTCACTTATGTTATTCTCTCTTCATTAATACTCTTAATCTGGGAAAATTAATTTTAACACGTAAAGTTCAATTGCCTAAGGAAATTGAAAAATATGATTATGGAAACCATAGAAAAGATGTGACCGGGATTACCAGATTGGTGACTTTGACTTGGCGACAAGTTTGGATAAATTATATCACCAAGGAATTATCAAGAAGACCCCATGACCAACCCTTCTAGAGGTTTTCATGAGGCTATATAAAAGATCTTTGAAACAAATGGAGAGTTATCTCAAAAGAGATATCAGTCGTGTGCGTTGATTACGATAAGAGACAGAAAGAAATTTAATTTGTCTACAGTAAGACCACCTGGTTAAACAAAATCAGCTAAAAAAAAAAAGAAAGCTTATACTGAGCCAGATGCCATTGCACATTTTCAGTGCTTATATTTTCCAATAATTATTACAATTCCAATTCTTAATTTAGTTACTGACTTAGTTGGCAAGGTCGCCTCAAGAATAATCTTAGTTACTAATGTGGTATAATTATATTTGCTAGTAGGCATTTTTCCTAGTAGGCATTGCCATTTTTCTGTAAATGCTACTCTTGCTTTTATAACGTATTGGAATTTTTTAAAAAAAAAATGTGTGTTTAAGTATATTGTTAGAAAAATGATTTATTAATCACTGGAAAAAAATAAAGATTTTCACTGATTTTACTTTGAGAAATTTTATTCATAAATTTTTCTCTTCACTTGTAATAGGATTTTGATAACAAATAACTATACGCGACTTAAGTACATAATTTTTTTTTGTTCGTTTTCAACATCGTTTCGCACAAACTAACAAAAAGAAAAGAAAAAAAGAAAGTCCATTACTTTTAAAATCAGAATTATAATTAAGATAAAAAACCTCTTTAAGCAAAACGGCTATTAAAAAATAATATTCTTACCTCAAATAAGACTTTTAAAGTTTTCAATTGGAAACTTAATTGATTTCAAATGAAATATAAATTTACAAGTAATTTTTATTTATATTTACATACATATATATTGAAGATTTTAGCTTCGTGGTGAATTAAATTACATTTTTTTAAAAAAATAAAACACTGACATCACACACAAATTGTAATTTTTATGCAAACAGGTGATTATAAAAATGAATACTAATTTTAGTAAAAGCATATCAGGTAAATATACAATTACTTTTAATTATAGAGATAAAAGATCTAATTTGAACAGAAAGTTAAGTTGCTTTTTTAATTTCCATCAGTTTTATTGAAGAAGAGGAGCACCACACATTCCTATAATTATACTCTTAAGAATTTTTTTCCAAACTTCCAAGAGTTTTTTTACTTATTTATTAATTATACCTGTGGTGAAGAATATTAAAAAAAATTGCAAAACACTTGTCAACAATCTTTATTTTCTATAAAAATACGAGAAAAAGTACAATTCATAGTAAAAAATACTTTTTTTGTTTATTTAATTATTTTGAGGGTTTTGGGTTTCTTTATCGAAAAGTTTTTTTATGCCTTTTGATTATTAGCTTAATTAATTTCGCTCGAATGGATCGTAGATTAAAAAAAAATTTTTTTTTTTACTTTGACTTCCGATTTAGAAAATTCCAATTGCTTTTTATAAAAGTCAAATACCCGTTATTAGTGTTCGGTTTCGTAATTATTGTTTGGTACAGATCATATAATTAAGAAGTGTTTTTATGAAGCGTAACAATCACAATTTTTTATTAATGCCGATAAACGGAAAGTAGATAAATAAAAATATCTTTATCTGCCGGATTATTTTTTAAAAAATCACGTTTACTATCATGTAACTAAATCCAGTTCATTAAACCATTTTTTATTATCTCGAATTAAATAAGTTTCACAATTACACTGATATAAAAATAATGAAGTAAATTGGATACACTAGAGCACAGTGGTCACCAGCTGGTGGTCCACGGACCACTGGTGTTTGATGAAAACGTTTTGATGGTCCACTGAAAAATTGGGACAATATTAACATTTTTATATAGATTCTGTTTAAAAAATGACAAGTAACAAAGCGTTCTTGGAATATAGATTGCACTTTTTTAACCAGTTAAATGTGATTGGCGGGTATACTCACCATGGGGAAGTTGCAAGATTTTGTCTAATGACAAGTACATTCATCAAGCTTGAAATATATAGTGACTTTTGACTATTTAAATTATAATATTTGAAAAATACAAATCATATTCTCAAATTTGAAGATGTCTAGAATATTTTGAAAACAAACCGGAGTAAAAAGGGAAAAAAATCAAGATTAATTCATATGTTCCAGTATGCACCGGCTGAAACTGCATTTAAGTTTACATTACGAATTTGTTTATGTGCTATGGTAATGTGTTTTAGAAGTTAGCATAACAGGTCCAGTGGCAAGAGTCCGAAAGTTGATTTATAATAGGTATGGTCAGCCAAAGGGCAAATCCGTGACTCCTACCAGGCACTGAACCCATTGGTGGCTATTGGCCCAATGTTCCCCCTAGCTATCGAGTGGTGTAAATGCCAACTGCTTGATGTTATAACCATGTGTTGACGTTAGAAGAGTGGCCTACAGAATAGTTATTTTATTGGGGTGTCAAACGCAAGGATGCTCTTTCTGGTAAGAGGAACTTTTCAGCCTTACAATACCTGCTTCAGAAATTCTTGGTGTTAAGACAGCTAGAAAATATTTTTTCTGTAAAGAACGAAGTAAATTAGTGTGTGTTTAGGTCATTCAGTCCAGGAATTTTGAAAGTAAAAAAAAAATCATAAATAGCCTTAAAATCTTGCGGTTGGAAGGATCATTGTCCTCATGAACCCTCGATCAAGCTAAATTACTTCATAGCTCCGTACATAGACCTCCCACAGAATAAGTATTTGTAATATATATATAAAATAAGCAATTTATAAAGAAATAAACCCATCTTTTTGATCCAATATTTTAACAGCTACATCTACTCTGTGATTGACGAGTATAATCGCCATCGTTGGATTTCCAGGGCACATACAATTGCATGCTCTCAAACGGGGGCTCTACAGTTAACTGATTAAAATTGTAGGGTTGGATATGTGCACTGTCGCATCCCCCTCCCCCTGTTACTTCGAGTGGAGCAATCTACACTGACGTCACACCCCACCTATAGTGCCAAAGGGCACTGCACGGAAGAGGACTTAGAAGGACGCCGAGCGATGCTCAAGGCGAGGCATAGGAGAAAAACGTTCTCCTTTGGTTTTCACTACATCTCATTTCACCCTTCATTGTTTAATAAATACATTTTATAATCCTAAGTTTGTAGTCATTTCCCGTAAAATTTTGCTACTCGTTTTAGTTAAATTCCATCTGATTTTAGTGATTTGCTTAGCTACTTAGCCGTTGTATCTGACGACATTTGAAATTGAGAGTAGGGAATCATGAGAAATTGGAGGCATAACTCTTCAGTTTGTTGATATTGGTTTGCATCTTTAGCTTGTTCTTCCTTTTCGTGAACTTCATTTTAGTTACAAGGACATGTAAATAGAATCACAAATAAGTGACTATATAGTTATAGTGGGCCACCATAGAGTAGTCAATTATATTAGTGGTCACCCGGATACAAAATTACGCATTCAACGGTGCATGAAGTTCTAAAGTTTGTTTCTTGCTGCACTAGAGTATCGAGGGTAATGAATTATTTGGAAATAAAATCTGCAGACATCAAAGGATAAATATTGAGAATCCAAGTTGCTGATTTAATATTTTACTTATGTCTTGTCCCATCTAATAGAAATGGTTATATTTCACATTAAGGAATTCTCAAATTGTTTGATTTACATTTGCACGAAATTCGGATACATGAGACCACTTTTTATATATTTGCATGACCCTAGTTCAATTTGATACAAAATTTTTTTAAAAATCTAGCGTGTTAGTAATTTATTTTTGAAAAGAAAAGATAATACATTTAATATAAGCTGAAAATTATAGTAAATAAAAAGTGAAAGTTTTTGAACAATAAATATAATCTTTGATTTTAATGTAAATTAAGTGAATTTGTAATCACTTCAATTTTACTAAACCTGATTAATTTGAATTGATAAAACAAAATTGATAGTTAAAATATTTTGAAAGATATTATCTTACTTTTATTAAAATTTATTTAAAAAAAAACGTTCAAATTATTGAAAAAAATGTTTAAAAAAAATTATAATCATTTGAATTAATGATAATATTTTAATTATCATTAAGGTAATTATTTTATTTTTAATACAACAATGAAAATTATAATATGGTTTATTTCTACTATATTTAACAATCTAAGAAACGTAAAAATAAATAAGTTGTCTGCATAAGCCTCTGTTTGCTGGAAAATGTTGATATACCTTTTGGCGCTACCTACCTTTCATGTTGTTTGAGGTAGATCTCGCTGATCGTTGTGGTCCCCTAGGGAATCTGCCTGCAGTATGGAAGCAAAAGCCATTAAATTGAACACCAAATGATTACAAATATTTATTAGCAATAATATACTTTTATTAATAAATACGTGATATACGGACAAAACAAGCTAATGAGTAAGAATTATTAGTTATTTTTCTGTGTGAAATGAGATGCAATCTCTCTCATTTGCCAAAGGAAAATCCTCTTGGGATCCTGTAAAATTAATGTTGGTAACTAACTGATGTTGCTATATCGTTAAACACATCTTCTATTCTCTATACCATTCATATAAAATCTTACTCACTGACTATTTCAATACTATTTGGTACTGATTTTCACTTTATTGGAGCCTTTGTTTTACCTTTAAGTTAGCATTTCTCAATCTGTGGGGCTCACCCCCCAGGGAGGGCGTGATAACTCAACAGGGGAGGGCGAGCATATCGAAGAGACAAAAACAAAAGATTATTTTTTAAAAAAATATTAATTTACTGAAAGTAAACAGACAAAATACATTCTGAAATAATAAAAATAAAGTACACTTAAAATGTAATAGTACTGTACAATGCATTTTACAGCTAGTTTAACAATACTAAGTTAAGAACAGGTTTGATAATTACCAGTGACCCCATGGGCTTGTATTAACACTTATCTCGATAATTTATACGTTTTATAATTAATCACTTAAATGCTGATTAAAAGTTATGCAATTCACTCCCCAATGCTACCATTTTCTACGTAGATGCGCGAATGTGATGCTTTACAGGGGGGGGGGAGGGCAAATCATCTGTAATAAGTACTTCTATCGCAAACACTGTCAATGTCTTTTTATTATTCAAGGTCTAAAATTATTCCAAAGCCTTCGGAATAATTTTAGGGATAGCATTGGACAGAAAAGATCGTGCTGCGGAAAGACGTATATATACGTCCAGAAAATTAATATTTGAGCTGAGCGAGACGTTTATATACGGCGGTGTCACTTAAGGTGATATGGTACCCTAAAAATCATTAAACTGTCGAAAAAATCTTTATTGGCTTATTTGATACCCCGAATCTTTATAAATATGCCAGCAAAATTTCAAAGCTTTACCTGCATTTTTCATTAAGTAATGGAGCAATGTTTGATGCTAAACAGCAACTGCCACGCCTACATTTCAGATTATCTGCTAGAAAAGAGCCTGATTAAAAACGAATTGATTATTTTTCTAATGCGCATCAATGAGATTGACATTATACATGCATTAATAAATCATTTTAAGAAAGAATTGTGCAATTCATGCAAAAATTCTAGTTTGTGAATAATTTACTGAAGATCAAATGGATTTGGTCAAGATTTAAAAGGTGTGCGAACTTTTTATAATATTATTATGAATGAAATTAAATTTTCAAAACGGATTCTCCCAAAGCACAAATACTAAATCTCATTTTGATAACTCAGATAATTAAAAATCTAATTCGCAAGAATAGAAAAGCTCTCCCATTTTTATGTATTTGTTTTTGGTGATATATATATATATCCCATGTGTGCGAGATTCAACACTTTTATTATTAAAATATTTTAAGATATTTATTTAAACAAATGCACATATACAGTTATTAGATTTGATGTATTTTACCTATAAATTGTTATTTGCTTTTGCTTTTATTCGTGTACAATATTTAACATGTAAAGATTTTTAAAATCATGGAAATAAAAAATAAAGGTGTAAACATTTTTGGTACATGTTGTGCATTAGCTCTGAGCATGGAATTAGCTCTGAAGTGTGTGAATTTATTTTTTTTATAATTATTAAGATAAAGTTTTATGAAATATTGATCTTTCATTCGTTTTTTTCTGTATATTTATTATGACAGTATACTGTTTAATTGTTGTACATTTGTGCAATTTTTTACGGTAAGTAGTTTTAAATAAGCTAATTAATATTTTATAAAAGTTTCAGACTATTTGATGAATACTATATCATACTATTCTTGGAACGAAAACTTCAAACTCACATTTCTCCATGTTGAATTTTTGTACATATACTGTTATTCAAAACCCTAAGGCTTTTTTGATAATTGAAGTATAGGTTTGAAATTTTTTATACATGTTTTGATATGTATGTTTCATAAAACTGTGCATGGATCTAGCTCTAACAAGTTTGATACTTTTTCTAAAAAAATTCAAAACCAAAATTAATGTTTTTTGGGGAATTTTGGAAGTTTAACTATAAAAAAATTAATAAAAACTTAAAGAGCTGCAGCAGAAAAAAACCCATGCACAGTTTTATGTAGTATATTATAAGGTACTTGGAAAAAATTTTTGAAAGAAAAGAGACATATTTAAAAAAGCCTTAGGGATTTAAAAAATGCTTAAAAAAGCCTAAAATATTTAAATTTTACAAACATTTTGCAACAAATTAAAAATTTTTTGTATGGAATTATTATTAGATATTAATCTTTATGAAATACAATTAAAACCAAATATCAAATATTAAAAATAAAAGAAATTGTGAAGATGGTACCATGTCGCCTTAAGAAGTTAAAGTCGTATTGTAGCTTTAGTGTCAAAGAATAGTATTATTGAATTGAATACATTGTTATTGTTTGAAGGGGGGGGGCGATGAAAATTATGATTGAATATTGGGTCTCGAATATTGAAAGTTTGAGAAGCACCTCTTTAAGTGCCCATTTGGCTGGTCCGAAGAAAGCCGAGTTGGAGAGGATACACCTCGCGGAGAACCCATTTTTACAACATTACCTCCCTCTATAGGAGAAATCTTCCTTAGGTCACACACTTCCAGAAACACATTTTGTATCGAAATGCATAATTGAAAATCCCTTCCCATTTTTATATTGTTAATACCTATCAACGTGAAGATTATAATTATACGGAATGGAAAAAAAAAACCCCAGATTCTCAATAGTATTAAGAATACACGTCATTACGCTAATCAATAAAATGTTCAAAGTGTTTCTAAAGATTTTCCAAATATATTAAAGTGTCAGTGTGAATTAACTATTGAAAATCATGGATTAAAGTGTTTGCATGGTTAAGAAAAAGTGAATTATTTTTAAAAAGTGTATTAAATAAAGAAAAATTTTATATGGTAAGGTACCATACTTCTTAAGTAATTGGTGTTCTAATTTAAGAGATCCCTGGTCAATAATCACACATAACACTGGAATGACATTTAAAGGAAACTAAGCCAAATTAACCATGCATTTGAAAGATTCATTGTGTAGTTTAAATTCTTTTCTAACATTTGGTCAAAGAAAAATTGGAGATTTTTCGTTTAAAGTAAAAAAGGCTTCTGTATTCAAATTCTTTTGTTTTCTTGAAAACATGGTTAAATTAGAGATAAAAGACTTTTTTTAATAATTTATTCTGTTTCTGAATACCTCAAGAAATGTAACACAATGGCTATTCGTATTATATTGTATAATCCGAAAAAATGGTCTCACATTCACAAAAGGCGAAAAAATATAAAAACACGTAGTTCTTTTGTTTCCTTCAAACTGATTTTTATTAAACCTTGACTCCCTTGATAATAATATAAAGTGATTATTTAGTATTGCTTAGAATTGTTTTTACTACAAATAATAATTAATTAATTTCTGATATGTTTTTCAGTTCTAATTACATCACATTCTAGATACAACTTTTAAAATGCATAAAAAGATGATACTCCTTTAAAGGTTAAAATCAATATGTAAGATTACGAAAAAGAAATTTATCAAATTTTTCCTTAGTAATGGAAGTTATTTATAATCTGCTGAAAGAAGTACATTTTTAAAAAAAATTGTTCTTCATGGTATCCTCTAAAAGTGAGCAAAAATCTCCAGATCATTATTAGATTTTGTATGTCGATAAATGTAGAACATATTAAGGCCAGTCAGTAGGGTAAACACCTTCGGGAAATGAATTTTGAGTTTCTGATATTTCTAAAATCCCCAAATCAGGACCTTTCCAATGATGTAACATACTTACCATTTTACTAATTAAAAGTATGTTAAAATGATTTTCAAAAAATATTCAGTTGATGAGCCACACCCCCTTTGACAGATAGAAATGTAAACATTGACCTTTTAAATCTGGGATGCTTTTCCAAAGCCACTCTCTGTTTTATTTATTTATACGCAATTAAATGTAGATTGACTGCAAGCGTAACTGTTATATTTTTAATCAGGCTGATAAATTTTTTTAAAAAAAGATTTCACTTCTGTATAAAAATAAATGTTTATTTAATGCACACACAAATTTTTAAGCTTTAGTGTTCAATAGTAAAAAGTACATAAATATATCTCAAAATGCGTTGCATGAAGCTTGTTATATGCAAAAAAATCATAAATTTCATGTTTAAAAACATAAAAATAGTTTTCTTGTTCTTTTGGATACTATTTATGTAATATTTATAGAAGCTTTTTAATTCTTATATTTAAAGAAATTGTGTTTACATGTGGATATTTAAAACACCAATGAAACTTTTCGAAATGCCATATAATCATGCATTATGCCTTATAAAGATTATATTTTTTAAATTTGTGTCTTCTTTTTTCTAAAAAAATCTATTGTATGCATAAACTAGAAATATTTAATTTATATTTCATATATAGTATTGTGTATACTGAAGTGAAATTTTTGAGATATTCCTCAGACATTTAGCTAAAAAGCAGATGTCGTAACATAGAAAAGGAAAACTTCTATAAAATTCATTATTTTTCTACTGTACAAAAATTACATTTTTAAACAGGCTGATCAATTTTTAAAAAAAAAATTCACTTCTGTATAAAGATAAATGTTTATTTAATGCACACACAAATTTTTAAGCTTTGTGTTCAATAGTTTCTTAGTAAAAGGTACATAAATATATCCGGAAATACAATGCCCTCTTTCGTTGCACAAAACTTGTTACATACCAAAAAATACACAAATTTCATGTTTAAAAACATAAAATCAGTTTTATTGTTGTTGTTTTGGACACCATTTATGTAATATTTTAAGGGGGTCACTTCACAAAAGTCGATCCAAAAATTGATTTTTCAATTTTGATTGAAAAATAAAATACCACTCTTTCTCTTTCTACTGCAATTTAAATTTTTGTTCTAGTTGAATTAGAAGTATTTTTAATATTTTTTTAAAAATTTGTTTACATCCGTCAAACCCAAAACCAGCTGATTGCCACGCCCCTTTCATTTCAAAACAAAAGACACTTGCTACTTTTCAGCCTCATCAAATATTTTAAATTGATTAAAAGGATTTATTTTGATCCGTAACTTGTTCAGGAAAGAAGTGAAGTGAATAATTGTAGCTGTTTGTTTACTTTCTGGTAACTCACGTGTTGTTTTTTACCTCTTCAAATATTTTACGAATTTCTGCTATTGGAAACATTGTTTCGATCAAAACCTTTTTTAACATGTTTATGTTTAATAATAAAACGTTTAAAAAACGAAAGTTTGGAAACAAAGGAACAAAAACCCAAACTTTCCAGAAATTAAATGCGTCATAAGTCAGAATAATGAATTCAAATTATACATGAATAATTCAACTTTAAAAGCTAAGTTAGGTAAGTCAAATAAAGAGTATGTTTCCTTTTAGATTCATTTGAAAGTTTTTTTTTTGAAATAATGAACATTCTACTGTTTTCTTGTGCTTTGAAACCACATTTATTATAAATAAAATGTAAAAAACAAGGTATTCACATAAATTTTGGTCGCCAAATCCAAAGTTTGGTTCTAAAGTTGTTGTCATGTTGTGACTTTTGTGATGTTATTCAAACATTTCTTAATACCAGGTTTACTAAAACAGTAGTTAATCAAAAAAGATACAAAATTATATGAAGTAAACACTGGGCTTTCATATGCTATTATTTTTATTGGAAAAGAGAAGCAACTGCGAAAATATTTTGTTGAGTTATGAATTGTCACGTCCACCAAAGTGGTTTTACGAGTTCATGCATGGCATTAAATAACACGACACAGAAAGTAGCCAGTCTATGGTATTATATATATAACTGCTGTCGAAATGATATCATTTAATAATGCAAATCCTATTGTACCGGTGTTTGTCTATGGCATTTGGCAAAAAAGGGGTCATGTTTCTCTGAATGGTATTACAGCAGTTAGTGTGAACACTAGGAAAGTTGTTGATGCCGAAAAACTATAGAGGAAATACTCAAGTAATTTTAACGACAATGTACATAACATTGAGTGTTCGGCAGATTACTTCGGAAGTAGTAGGGGAATGAAAGTTGAAGGTGCACTTTGTATTTTCCATTGCTCAGAGGCACGACACAATTTACGATACACAAATTACGATTTACTAATTGCGACAAAATATTTGGGTGATGAGGACTTTAAAGCATACAAAACAGTTTTAGAATCTTAACCTTAGAAAGATGTCAACATTAAAACATTAGAATGTGTTGGTCATGTTGAGAAAAGGATGGAGACATGACAGGGCATTAAAATCAAAATTTAAAGGCAAAAATCTTGTGGACAAAAAATCTCTAAGAGGTCGTTATAGATTAACAGATGCAGTAATAGACAAATTGTAAAGATACTATGTTTCGTGTGGCTATTTGAAGCAACTCAGAAAACTTGTCAGTCATGATGCAAACTATTTGGGCTATATTTTTTTCATAAACTCTCCACATATTTGAAAATACGACACGGCTTATGCCCCATGGGAGGTGATTCGTGGTGGGAATATAATAGGTTCATACTGAAAGGTGACACATATAAGCTTAACACAACTCACCTATTGCAATTAGCAATTGCATTAAAAAAGTATTTAGAGATTTCTCTAGTCTTGAACTTTTATTTAGGTGCTTTCACGGTAAAACTTAAAATTTCAATGAAACCTTAAATTGTATTTGATTTTTAGTTCCAAAAACTGTATTTATACAATTAGGAACTTTAAAAACTATAGTATTTGAAGCTACATTTTTATATAATCAAGGTTTCATTACCAAATTAAAAGTTTTAGATGTATTAAACATTCAAACCCTGGATTTTACAAATGTCGAGCGTTGGAAGAAGTAGATCATGCACATATTAAGAAAGCAAAATAGACAGTTTTACAATGAACCAAAGAAGCTAGAACTAAAAACAAACAATTAAAATGTAGATAAGAAGATGATCTTGCATATGATACCAGAAATCCAAGTTGTGGTTCTGGTACGTATTAGTTAATAGTAAATTTTTACTTTAAATCACTATTTCTCAAAAGTGTAAATTTCAACACAAAAGGAACATTTTTGAAAAATCTACTTAATTTATAGCTTTGAAACTTTGCACATATGTTAACACTATACAAATAAATATTTTAATGAGAGATTTTGTCAAAAATATTATTCAAAAAAATTTTATGGATTAAAATGTACAAGAATTTTCATCGTTTTAATAATTTTGACGTGTTACTCCACATATGAATTTTTTTTAAAAAAACTAATCAAAATTTTGAAAAATGCTCTCATTAAAATAATAAAAACAATACAATAAATCTACACAAAAAAATTCATGACTGTACAACTTGTCAACTTTTCAAAAATGTTCCTTAAATTTGGTCATTTTTAACATTACGGAGATAGGGAAAAGGCTGCGTGAAGTGACCCCCTTAAGAATCCTTTTAATTCTGATACTTTAAGAAATTGTGTTTACATGTGAATTTATAAAACACTAATGAAACTTTTCGAAATGTCGTATAATGATGTATTGCCAAAGTCATATTTTCATGTATTGACATATTTTCACATGGTATTTATGATGATTTATAATCACAATAATGTATCAGAACAGAAAATTCTTCCAAAATTGATGCATAATCTGAGAAAAATGATGCAAATGCTATAAAATATCTTGATAGATTAAAAGTGAAAAATGCTATATATGTATTTTCTGAAAAATCTATGTAAAAGAAATAAGTAAAAAGTCCTAAAAGTTATTGAGAATAAGCTAATATTTAAAAAATAGCACAAATACAGATTGTAATTCCTAATTTTTTTGATGAAGTGACATTTTATAATAAAAATGCAATTATCTCAAAACGGTGTTTTTAAAAATGCGTGTACCATTTTCTCAGAACCTATTCAACGGAAGCACTTGCAATCTTCACTGAATATTACTGATATCTAACTATATACATTGCACGGAGCTTTTACTAATATTCCCATAATATTTTTGTAAAAGTTAGTTATCGTGAAAAAGAATGACATTTTTCAAAAAATTCATAGTGATACTGTTGCGATGAATGTTTTTGAAAAAACTAAACAATATATTTGAAAAAGATTCCAATCATTTTAAATAAAAAAGTCTAATTAATATACAGAAAAAAATTTAAGTCTGTACATTTAATAGTTTCTGAGAAAAAGGTACATAAAAATACTCAATTTAACATTAGCGAAATAGGGGGTACCGTCTATTCTTAAAGCAAGCTAACTGAGAGAAAATACTGCAATAGTGCAATCTGTCTCTAAATCTATATAATCTAGGATCAAGTAGCGAAAGTGGTGGATGCAGACACACATGCACACATTTACTTCTTTGAACTATTACTGAAAAATTAGTTTTGGGGTATTTTTACCATGAAGAATTTAAAGGGGATTATATTTACAATGCCTGCATATGAAAAAATGAAGATAAGTGCTTGACACTGTATGTGGTTTACAATAAAAGAAGAAAAATGAAATATAAAAGGGAATTCAATCTTTTTCTCATTAAATAAAAATTTAGATTTATTTAGTAACAAAATGCTTTAAAAATAAATTACTTCTTTTTAAATCTTCGTTAGGTAATAACACCAATCAGACTGTTTTGTAGAAGATGAAACTTATTTTGTCGACAAATTTGGCGACACTGGGCGACAAATTTGGCGATATTTGACGACTTCAGGTTCCGGGCGGTTCTCCTATTTTCTGGAATGTTCTACCACTTTCGCCGTGTCTATATAAGGCATACTGAAATGCAACATGTGGAGTTATGGAGCCGATTTCTAGTTTCATCACTAAGTTAGCCAGGAATGTTTTTAGATCCATTGAAAATCACGATAACCCCATAATAAAAGCACAAACATTATTTACGTATCCACATCCTAAATTAAAATATGCATATGCCAACACTAAGTGGGCCTTGCCTCTTAAACCTCCTTAATTACTACATAAAACACTAATTTTATACATCTACAACATCAAATGCTCTAATGCGCCGAGGCTGACTCGTGGTGAACTGTAACTGCTCCCCCGCTCATGACTGATAGTTTTCTTTTGTATGGCGATCGTTGACCTTCCTGACTTCTTCCTCCACTTGCACGCCCAGCACCACTTTTAGGTGTGTCGCTCGGATACCTTCCGTCATTCCCCCCCGCCTGCGGCGGGGTTGTTGATTTTTTATTCCTTCTCATGGTTTTACTTTTCTCCTCATACTGAGTAAAAGCGCTTCGCGCTGAGGCTCGATAATTCTAATTTAAGTTTAGTACATGCGGAGTTGTTATTCAGATTTCTTGAAGCTCAGACGTGCCCGCACCCTCTGTTACTTTACTGGCGATTCCGTTGTGATGTATGCCGAAGAAAGTACGAAAGCCTATGGCTTTGAACTTGATCTATTCCCCGCTGGATCAGTACATTGCGTTGTGTTGTATTACTGTGACTTCGGCTGTTCTTATGCCTTTCTGAACATTGTATTCTTCATTGGGCTGATAATAAAGAACTGTTTTATCGATGTCCTGATTAAAGTCTATTCAATCCCTGAACCCAACAGTGAAATTCGTTACAATATTTTTTAAATGATTAGACATATTGTTACATCGCTGAAATGTTTCCAAGGTGAAAATTTACATTCTCAGCAGACTTGAATTTAATTTTAAGTTTTTCAAACTTATTTATAATCAAAAATGTATCTAACTTACCTTTTAAATTTCTTTCTTTGTTAATAACTATATATTTTTGTGTAAAAAGCTATCTAATTTTTGCATGTATTTTTTCCTTAATTAACAGTCAGCAGTAAAATAAATTAATCCTATAAATAATTGTGAAGAAACGAAAATATTTGCTTAAAAAGGATATTAAAAAGTCAACAGTATAATATAGAAAAGTCTGTAAAAATGTGTTAAAAAAGACTTTTTCGTATCTGAAAAATTATAGAAATGGATATAGATAGCTATTGAAAATTGATGTGTTTCTCTCACACATACTGGAAATGTATTCTAGGCTGCATAAATTATATTTTTATAATGATTAAATGACTTAAATTTCAAAAGAATTAACAGAGAATTAAGACAAAGTCACTAGCTTAAAGAGAACCCGGAATTCAGAGAAAGAACGCTGCGTGATTTACGTAAGCATGCATCTCAAGGGATGAAAGAATTAGAATAAAGTAGCTGAAAGTAGTCCTCATTAAAATAAGGATAACACAACACCATGTTAAAAACCCAGGAGAGATACCAGTGCTGTCTTTTAAAAGCTATTAATTTAAAAATGAGGATTTCAGGTCTTAATTTGCAGCAATTGCTCTTAAATGCGCTTAAGTTTTCATTCAGAGTTTTAATAAATTACTCTTTTCCTTTCAAACTCTCTTTCCGTCTATAATTTAAAAGGATTTGCAGTTCTTTTCAAAATTGTTGAAATTAAAAAAGTATATTTATTAAAATGAATCCATTTTTTGTAGCTCAAATATGGATTTACCTTTTATTCGTTCCAGTTAAATATAAAAACAAATTGCTAAAGATTAAAAAAAATTAATGAATTTTCTTACCTTTCAAGTAATTTAATATGCATTTTTATACCTTCAAACTACCTTCATACAGCACTAACTGGGTGGCTTAGTTAGTTCCTCACTGGCTTTGTATGAGAAAAGTTACTGTTTCCACCCCGGCCCAAGTCCGTGGATTTTCATGACGCAAAAATTCGCCAGCGTCCATGCCGTATCATTATGCAACATGTAAACGATTCCTTGAGGGCTAGTTTGCCTTGGATGTTCTGGGCAAAATTAAATTCCTAGTACCATTTCGCTTCATGGGAGCTTAGGTGCCTCCCTCTGGATAGGATACTGGGTGTCAAATTTACTTGCGGAGATTGGTATGCCACCTATATGGTTCCGTACTAAATAGTGATACCAGGTCACGGGGAATGTACTAGGTTTGCAATGGTAAATACCAATCTGCAGCCCAGTTGGAAATAAAAAAACCACGTAAAATGTGGTTTATTCTAAATAAAAAAAATGTGATAAAATGTACAAAACAACAATAATTTACAATCAATTAAAAACTTTCAAACTTTTTCCCAAATATTTTCCCACATGTTTATCATTCTGAAGCACCACATGAATTGATTTAATGAACAACGTTTTAATTTATTAAAATAAAAACATAATTGTGTCCTAACCATGTTTTATTTCATAAATTTGTCTTTAAAACTATTACTGTATAACCTATATAATTTTATATTCCTAAATTTCCACACTTTTTTGAGAATATACAAATGTTCGGCATTCTTTACAAAAGTTCTAACTTTGTAAAAATTATACAAAAATTATTTTTAATAGTTCAGAATTTTTTTTAAGAAAAATTATACAATCTATGATTTGAAATGTTTTTATATTATTGTAAAATTTTGATATATCCTTGTCAAAATTGTTATTTTGCAACCGCTTTTGCATTAATAACTGTAACTGACTGACCAAAGTAGAATAAGTGCCCTCTACCGACCGCTATATTCAGTGGAGCCAGGTGAGGAGAGAATGTGGTTGCTGTGAAAAACCGCCTACGTACTTTGACTATTATTTCTGTGAACGATATGTGTTATCTTTGTGTAACCTTACTTAAATTACAAAATAATTGTTGTACTAAAGGAAATTTCTATGAACTGAACCATGGGTTTACAGCGTTTACTATAAAGTTCAACGTTTCACAATTTTAAATTTTATTATGGGTGGGTTAGTTAAAAATTGCAACTTAATAATAATAAAAAAAATTTCACCTTTGAGTCTTGAGTAATCTGTAATTAATACAAATGTTCCACGCAAGTAATATTATCAATGCATAAATAGCACTTAATAAATAAATTTAATGTAAAAACAAAAAAAAAAGTCTTGTGTACTTAATACTGCTATCTTCTTTTTCTGAAAAAATTTCGAATGGTATTAATTTTCCTAATATTTTTATTAAGCTTGTTTCCAGTTAAAAATAATACAATTAAAGTGTTCAAGTGTAATAAAATATAAGGAGGTTATTATTACAAGGCAGCATGAGGGCTATTAGTGACGGAGGTTAGAATTTAAAACCATGGTCAAATGAAGAGGGAGACACGCCTTTCCTACACTCCTGCCTTTCAACTTATATGCCATTCAAAACCGTAGCTTGAGATAAATCACCAATCCTGAATTTGTAACCATGACCATTAAGCTGTAGATTGCTATTCGAAAAATGGAGATATGGGAATATTTGAAACTAAGGAATTTGTTGATGAGTATCCCCAACAAGTATTTACCAGTGATTTGAAAATAATAAAAGAGTATCACACATAAGAAATGTGATGTGTATGAAGTTACCAGCTTCAAAATAGTTAGTCACTGTTAAACAGCAGTTTAGTACAAACTGAACCAAGTTTGTTACAAGACATGCTGTTAAACATAAATTCTGCTAGAAATTTTTGAAGAAAATAAGAAGCATAAAAATACAATGAACAATATAAATATACTTTTAATATATACTTTTTAATGAGTATAAATCCATTGTTTTAAAAGTTATGACATTAAATTATATAAACTGTTTTTGATGATTAATGGCTAAAAGAAATATTTCAGCATTTTTAACACTCTTTTAAAAGCTTCACTTGTATATTAAGGTATCTTTGAACTCAATTTTTACCCACTTAAAAAGATCAGATTAATTTGAAATTCTTCTCACTTGTCGAGAACCGATGATAATACAATAATTTTATAATTTTTTTCCCTTGTCCTGATCAGGATCACCAGGATTAAAGATTTCTTATTTTCAGATCCCTTGCCCATCTGGCGACTAATTTCAGATCCCATTTCCAGATTTGGTGACAAAAAGATTAAGTTACAACTTTGTTCTATTAACTATTAAAGGTTTTTTGCCAAGTTTTTTAAAACTATAATTTATTTATATAGATAAGGTGTTTATAGATTTTATGCCATAGTTTTTAAATGCTAGTATTGCATTATATGCTCTTTAAGAACTTCCAAAAAGATAATTTCTAACATAAAGGAGAGCTATGTGATACAAAAAACATTAGTCGTATTTTGGTATTTTATTGAAATAAATTTATTGGAAGTTAAGCCTTTCCATTTCTTTTTTAATCATTTATAAATTTCATAAGATTCTTGTATTAAATTTCGTGGTGTTACAAATAATTTTTAAATCTTGCATTATAAAATTCTGGAAAATTATTGCAACTAGCTATTCTAAACATTAAAAATAATCTCAAGAATAAAGATATTATTAATAAAAGTTAAAAGATCTCCTTAATTATTTAAAAGATTAAAAAAAATGTACTCTCTACCTAGTTAGGATTATGAAGATCTAATTAACTTATTGGATGCTAAGTATATAATAAAGATTATTTTTCAAAATTTCAATATAGTTATAATTTAATCAGTTTTATAAAATTTTAAAATTATAAATTTTTTAAAAATTATAACATTTTTATTTAGTTAGTTTTAAAATCACGTTGCATTAATTATAGCAATAATAATGATGCAGAAATCGCACGGAAACAAACCAAATAACTAATAATAATAACAACAATTTGAGTACAATAAGAGGGAAATATGCACAAAGTATACTGTTAAGTACTATTAAATATTTGTTTACATGATATATACTATTTTCTAAATCATTTACTAAGTTCTGCAATACGTTGAATGAAATGAATATTATCTTAGCCAGTTATTATTGTTATAATATAAATCTTAATAGAGGGACATGTTGTATAAGAAACGAAACAGGATACCCAAACCACACACACACATTTTACCTTGTCTTAATAACTAAGCATTTTTAAATAAAAAAAAATATAAGAATTTAAATGTTCCCTTCAAAATCTTATTTTATAAATAGAAGCTCTTTAAAACAGTATTGTATATTTGAATTATTAATAGTTTTTTTAAAAAAAATCAATTATGATGGAACAGACAGCCAAATGCATGCAGTAATTTGCAGGTAAAGTAATTTATGCCTATACATTTAGAAATAATAATTGAAGAATGATGTTAAAATATAATTGAATAAAAAGATAAATTCTGTAATATGTAATTGTACATGCTAATTGAAAAATATTATACAGTGGGAAACTTAATCTACTTTTATCTAAAAAACAATTAGTTTCAATGTAATTGTCATTAATATACTTGTAAAAATGAACAACGAGAAAAGATTAAAATAAGTAAAACATAACTCAATCATCATTTCTTATTTAATTTTTGTTTTGCTGGTTGGAGCCAAGAATAAACCTCTTTATTATTTTTTTTTTGATATCATAAATTAAAACCGAAAATGTTTAGCTAAGCATTTTGTACCTGATTAATGGCTCTGAAGATGAAAAAAATCATAAGCGAAGAATGTAAAAAAGGAATATTGATACATTTCTGAGCTTCAAGATACCAATATAAAGCATTTATGCAAGTGAAAGAGACCATGAGAAACAAAAAAAAGTATTTTGGTCTTTATGGAAGAGAAGATATATTATTGAAGAACTATGAATGCACATAATATTCTGAAAAATTCTGTGTCTAATAAAGTGATTATTAAATTTAAAGGCCTTATAAGAAAATACTTTTCAGGAACATATTCTATTAAATGAGTGAAGAAAACCTAAGAGATATTTTATTTTTCTAAAATCTTCCCTACTTACAATCATTTCTCAAGTAAAATGTCTATTAATCGGAAAAACTTTCTTTTTGAATGCTTATTATATTCATCGGGAAAAAAAACTGAACAGCAAAATTGCTAAAGATTGTAATCGTAAAAAATAGACTTCCGTATTTATAATATCTATTCTTTTTGAATTAATTATTTCATTACATATTTTAAACGCTTTGATATAAATATTAAAAAGTATATATGATAAATGGTGATAATTGTAAACTAAAAACCAAGAACAAATTCATATATATACTATACTATTCAAATTAATTGGAACAAATGGAAAAAAAGGGATTTTTTCTAAAACCTTAACTTTTTATCATTACATGCCTTAAATAGACTGAAAAATCTGTACAATAGCATGAAGTATGTCTTCCTTTAGCGCAAATGACCTTTTAAACTTATCTTGGCATTGACTCCCCTGGAGTAGCACACATGTTCTTGATTTCATCACCTTAAAAATAGTATAGCACTTTTTATCATTGGCTCTGTTGTCGTCTGATTCATCTTAGCGAAACAATTCTTGAGAATATGCCATCGGTTTTTAATAGGATTTAAGTCTGGGAAATTTTCAAGCCAATCAGGCATTTTTATTTTATTTTCCGCATAAAAGACCAATTTTGAATTGTGACAAGGAGCCAAGTCATTTTGAAATGTTCCATCACATGTTTCCATGAATGGAGCAATTCTACTACATAATATTTCTATATATTTGACAGAATTCATCAGGTATTTAAGAGGAAATAAACTTCCAGGGCCATTCATTGGGGAGAAAAACCAGAAAATTTGTTTAGAAGGATGTTTTACAATCTGTTGGATATAATCTCGTAACAAAGTTTCAACTTCACTTCGTCTAACTACACTTGATTATCTCTGCACAAATAAGTGGTTCATCACTCAAAATCACTTTTTTCCAGTCGTTAACAGTTCATGATAGGTAATTTTTGGCCGATGCTAAACATTTTCTCATCATTTTCTGAGTTAGAAATAGTTTTTTTCCTCATCCTTGTTGCCTTAAGGCTACCTTCCAGAAGCCTTTTCCATGCAGTTGAGGTACTCACTTCAATACCATTATCCAATGAATCCCTTCAAAGATCTACACTTGTCGTTCTCGGATTTATTTTGCAACTTCTTATTAAAATTTTATCAATTCTTGGAGTAGTTTTCCACTTGCGGCCACATTTTTCTTTTCTTTTTGGAGAAGATGATTCATAATTTTGAAGTGTTTTTGAAAGATTTAATTCAATCACACTAACTGCCATAGACATCTCTTCCAGTCATAGAAGTGTTTTCATTGCAAGCGTTTTATTTTAGAATGATTCATCCATCGTTGTGTGAACAAGTAAAATTAACACGTTTTATACAAAACGCAAAATTGAAATTACCAGCTGCCTTCACTGAAAGGCTCACAACTGAGCTCGTGATACATTAAAATGAATAACGTATAGTCAAAGTCGAACTGTCATACTACCTAAGTGCATATATAACGGGTTTGAGGTGATTCAGGACATCACTTGTAATCACATACCAACTCAAACAAGAAAAACATGTTTGTCCCAATTAATTCGAACAGTATACACATATATATATAATAAATAAAAAATAATAAAAGAATCGCTTTTATATAACTGATATAAGTTGCAAAAAGATGCATTCAATAAGCAGACATGAATTCATGAATTTACCAAACTATTTTTTCATATGCATGAATACATGAAATAGTAATATAGAAACAATCAATATAAATACTTTTGATGTGTGTTGAAAGACTGTGAACCTGAATCTAACTATGGCTTTGGCGTTATCTGTATAACAATTTCTTAACTAATAGAATTTAATCAAGAGTAATTGTAGAAAGTAAAAGTTAAAAATATGTGAATTATAGTAGACTATTATATATATATTCACAATGTTTCTATTTTTTATAAACATATATAGAGAGAACGTTACTAGAACGGCCTCATTGAAAACAGTATTCAAAAAATATTTTGTAATTGTAATATTTTTTTATGTGATCAGAAACAGTTCGTTATTTTTTTTACTTAATTTTGAGTATAATATATCTAAAATTTGAGGTATTCCAATTTCTCACAAGCAAACCAACAATTTTCTTAGATTTTTTAAATTTTTTGTGAATTTACCTATATCTTTTATTTATTTCAAATGGTAAATATAATAAGAAACATTCTTAAATTTAATATCTTTTTTTATTACACGTACATTTAAAAAACTGATAAAACAGGTATTTTGAAACAATTCCCTGTGTGGGTTTAACTTTGCTCCAATTTCTGAAGGTTTTTGAAAGTTTCTTAAAATTTTGCAATCAACGGAACTATAACCATACTTGTATCACCAGTATCTTTTCTTCGATGTTAATATATGCACCTCTACTCCTTCACAACATCTACATAACGCATTGTGATAAAAGCAAATTTAAGCTGTCAGAAGAGATAGTAAGCTTGCTTAATGTGTCAAGCAATGAGGTTTCCAGTTCATGAAACTAGTTCCGGAAAACCAGAATAATATTCAGAAGACCAATAATGCAAGGAAAGTTACTGCAGGTTCAAGAAATCAGAATGATCATTACTTGGCTTTAAGTGCAAGGTGCAATAAGCGAACAGGAGCTACTTAATTCGAAAAAGATCCATTTCTTCAAGTATCATATCTTTGAAATATACTGTTTTTTAAAAGCTTAAATACATGTAAGACTTTGTGCTAGGCAATCAATAGTCTGCAATTTACTCACCCCAAGTAACAAAAGAGCCCATGTGACATAATGAAGACAACATTATCAATAGGCATGGGAACACAGTGGGTTTATGTTCATAGATGAATCGATATTTACTCTGGAACCTGGTTCTCGATGTTTCTATATATGAAGAGAGTCAAGGACCCTGTATTATCTTTCTAATATCATGGAAGGGATGTGACTCCGTTATTGTTTGGATGGTCGAGATGTGGAATGGTCACACAGTTTGTATTCCTTTTAAAGAATGTACCTTGAACACTTAAATATATAGGAAAGCGATCTTGGAGTCTTGTATGAGAATTTTCAGAGAGACACTTGGCACTCAGTTTCTTTTTATGGAAGATATTGCTCATTCCCACAAAGTTCGACTTTTTGACGAAAACCTTGAAATTCAGGATATTCGGTGGATGGAATTATCAACTGGACTTCCCAATCTGAATTTCAAAGAATACATTTGAAATATTCTTCTCACAGCAATTATATCTCGGCACTCCCCCTTCCTCGAAGAACACTTTGTCAACTAAGAAATTATTTGATGGGCAAATAAGATTTATTGCCATGAGAACTCATAAACAGCATGCTAATTTGCTGTGAGAATCGCATTGACTTCAGAGGCAATCATATCCCACATCAGATCTACAAGTGCAGATTTATAGCATCATTTTTTAGATTATGGGCATAAATCTTGACCGTGGGCGAGTATCATTATTTTTTTATTGATCCTTCAAGTAATACTTTTATGATTCACTTGAATTGGCTCAAGACTATAATGTGTCCATCTATATACATAAAAACAATATGTTTTTATGTTAATAACGCACGCAGACACACGCACATGCACACAAAGAAACCTAAATAATTAATTTTCTGAGTAGTTCAGTTGTGTTGTTATTATTTTTAAAATTTCAAAAATTGGAACATTTAAAAACTTTTTTGCTATTTACATGTATTGAATATTTTTGATTGAAACAATTTTTTTAAGTATCTTGACAGTAAAAAACCAGATCGTAAAGAAAACTTTGCTTTAGGAAGATCAACATACGCAAAAGATAAAAAAAAAACTTTGAAATATTTTATTTTGAATTACAAGCATTTAACAGAAATAGGACCTTACATAAAACCTAATTTAGTAGAAACTTTCCTGAATATTGCAGAGCCTACCTTTATCCCACATGGCTTCTGGAAGCTGTAAAGCAACAATTTTCTTCTTAAAAAATCCGTAATGATGCTTAAACTGCTGGTGACAGAGGCCATTTACGGTTTTTCTACTTTCGGTTTAATCTGTAAGTTTTAAAATTACTTCTGAAAATTTGCTTGAATGGATAAGAAACTGAAGTAAACCACCATTTATATCAAGTGCATATATAGAATGTAATACTATGTACGTTAGTTTTATTTTGTTATTTTCCTGGAAATACTTCATCCCAGGATCTAGAACTTGTCTTGCAATACTTTTCAAATATTTCCTTGTTATGTATAGTGCGATTTTCAAGAGCACAAATAGCGCACACATTCACAGTGTAAATGTAGTTTTACAAATAATACAAAATAAGTCTCAGTGATTTTATTTTTATTGTTTGGAAAATAAATGTATGTATTAAATTAAATAGATAAAACCAATGTATATTATATTTCCGTGAATAATAATAACGTATCTGAGATATCTTATTTATTTCTTTATTAGGATGAATTTTCAGAATTTTCTTATAAGTTAGCTAGATTGTTTTAGTTCTTTCTTAGAAAATTAGCGGCATTTTATAAAAATGTCACAATATTAATGTTTAAAAAAATAGCTACTGGACCTTTTCTTAGGATTAAAAAAATATTTGGCAAGTGTACATATCTATATGTATAATTCATTTTATTTGTTTCACAATGCATATTGTGTCAAAATTGCATTTTGCAAACACGTGAGGAAGCTTATTTAATCATTTTTATAAAAATATTTATAATATGAAGTAATTATTATATTAAAATATTTTATTGAAAAGTAGGATTGATCGTTTTAATTTATACATACAAAAAACTTGTAAAAGTTATAAGAAAGTTCATAACAAAATTCATAACTTGTTTGTATCCATTTAAATATTAAGATAGAAATAAAATTCCTCTGTAGAATTTAAAATCGACGTGTGCGATAATTATTATGCTATTAAGGTATTGAAATCGAAATGTGGTGTGTACAGGGCCTTATGAATGAATAAGAATGCTACATTTTTTGTTTGGAAAATAACGGACCTATGTGATCGTGATATCTGAAATTTGATTTCAATAACTACATCATAACACAGATAAAATAAAAATAAATTATAGATTTTACTTCCTGCATATGGAGAATTCAAAAAAATATATAAGCAGTATACTGAAAATTATTTAAACACCACGATTTTAATTTCGATGAATTTCTTCTCAGTAATAAACACACACATATATACACTGGTGTGCAAAAATTAAGGACGAGACGGTTTTTTCAATATAACTTTGTACAAAAGCATTCCAAATCAACACATTTAATACCGTAAGATCCCCAATACGTAAGGACATGAGTAATGTAAGCAACCCTTACTAAAAGAGAAATCAGAGGGATAAAAAGAAGCTTTATTGAAAAAGTAGCATGGAGCGCAATGCGACTGAAGGTCGAAACATCCCTGTGATGGGTGTCCAGCAAGAAATATCCGGTCTTTAGTAGGGGATATGATCTCCCATGACTGCTAGGCAGGTTTCACAGCGTCTGCCTATGCCGAGAAAAGAAAAGTCAGAAAAAGTTTCAAAACTTTATATTAAACATAAAAAAAGCATCATTATCATAAAACCTAAAAGTCTCAGAGAAAATTATTACAATTGTTAAAAGTTTTTGCAAAATTAGTAAAATAATTAAACGTATACATGATGTATTCCAGTATTGATTTTGCTTCCACATACTGCTAAAAAACTAATAACTGGCTAAATATTAAAGTTATAGCTACGGTTTTCTGCATATATTTAGGAAAGCTGTACAATTCAAATGAGGTAATAAAAGTTTGGATATTTTGGTCATTTTTAGAGTAATGGGTTCTCTTAATACATATTTCTAAATTAAACGAACTATATTTCAGGCGCTAATAAATAAAAATTTCTATATACTTTTTTTTGCACGTAACTCAGCTAATTTTTATGGAAGAATCTTATTCATTTACAATCGGACCATCCTTTTACGAACCTCTATTTGGCGAACTTTTTTCTGGAAGCCTTTTAGTATTTTCTTCGTAAAATCACCTCTAAATAGCGAAATGCATTTTCTATTTAACTAAATTTTCTCTTGTGATTTGATTTTTTTCTCCTATTTTAAAATTATTTCTGGACATTTCAAATTATTCTCTATTTAACACCTTTTTTGGTGATCAATGACCTTGAACTAGTTTCACCAGGTGCCTAACTTACCCAAAACAATACAAATTGTCTTTAATTTTTGAAATAAAATTAACATATATTATCAGTAATTAAATTTAATGAAGCATGTGCTAAAGCATGATTAACCCGCAATCACTAGCTTGGGGGGTGTTCTCTACACCCCAGCAACAAGAAACGCTTCCAAGAATTCCGCAAAGAATAAGCAGAACCACGATTTTTTTATAGCTGCACATTTTGGGTCATTGAACCTTCAGGCCTGATGTAATCACTCTCACTTGGACGATTGAAACGTAATGACCTTCGAAAGTTTATCTGGGATGCTGAGTGCACCCTGCGAGTGATTGAGTTATGTTTTCGTACTCGAAGCATCTAAAATAGGGTGTTTCACTCTTTCCGTTAATATTTCATTTTAAAATACATTAATATGCACGTATATTTTATTTAGAATTTCAATAATTGTAGTATAAAAATAATATAAAACTTAAATATAATTGTAAAATATTATTTTTTGTTAAAATTTTTTAAAACGTTTTTCAGAAATTACTTCAAAAATTCCATGGGAAAGGGAGCAACAGCGACTCGGTCTACTATTAGATACTGTATCGATAGATTCTGAGGATGAACTAAGTTATTTCGAAGACTGTGTAATTTCAGAAGAGCACCATATTAAACAATCTGTTCATCTCATGGATACAGCACAAGAATTGGAAGAAACTTTGAGCAAGAAACAACAAATAAATTCACGGAAACAAATAATTGACAAAAAATTCAAAAGAAGCTTTACTGACACAGAATATAGTAAAAAGAGCATTAATTCACCAAAAAAGGGGCTCTGCACTGTTTGTCCACCGGTAAAAGATGTAAAAACCAATTGTGTTTGCCTTGAATGTAAAACAAATATGTGCTTAAAGCATATGAATACAGTCTGCTCTGAATGTTTGGAAAATGATTAAAATATTTGTTTTCTACTTTTTACTATCCTTAACATTAATTACAAAGTAAGTTTATTGCTGGGAAAAACGTTTTACTTGTGTTTTATGGAAAAAAAATATATGTTTTAAAATGAAAATTTTGCAGGTTTAGTTTAAATTAATATCAGTCTTATTTGTGTGGAATAAATTTAATAATTTTATTTGCATAATACAAAAAACATCTTGTACTTTATAAATATGTATTATAATTGACTTATTTTTTTTCCATTCTTTAATGCACGTGTTAAAATTTTGGGGTGTTCTCTACACCTCGCGAGTAACGACGGTAGTAAAAACAGGCGCGAGTGACCACGGATTAAAATTATTGGTCGTAAATTAATGTATGTTTAAAATTACTTCTAGTCATAAAATTAAAAAATTCATTAATTTTTATATAAAACTATTTTTTAAAGTTGAAAATACAGTGGACAATATGTTTTTTTTTGTAAATTTTTTTGATGAGTAAGATACATAAAATAAATTGATACTAATCACTTTTTTAATAATATATAGTGTTTATGAATTTAAAATTTGTTTTATGTAGTTTCTAAAGTATATTAAAAGATGAATCTCTATTTAACGAATTTTTCACATGACGAACTTTTTTTTCGGGATTTAGCGACTTCGTTAAATAGAGGTCTGACTGCAATATCCTTTTCAGATCATAATGCAGTATTTGAAATCAAATTCAGGGTATGTTAAAAAAAATTATATTTGATTCATTGAGAAAGATCCTTTATTCCACTTACAGCACCGATTCATTTCCTCCATGAATTACTTCAAAAAATCCGTCTAAGAGTATAAGATTAACTTACTGTATCAGCAATTTATCTTCTTTTATCGATATTCTTCGGAAGTTTCTAAAGTTTGTCCACAAACATTAATTCCTTTCTCCCGCACAAAAAAAAGTTAAAGAAAGATATCAAAATCAGACCACTTAAGTCTAGTCACGTTCTTGAATCAAGATGTTTTAATTGCAAATTTCCCTTGTGGTTAAATAATGTAGTAGAAACATTTCTAACGTGTTACTAACATTAAGTAATAGGGAAAATAAAGAAAAGGAATTTCTGCACGCTATTCCCTTACAAGAGCGTGTCTGTATACCCGTATACTTCTGTTAAAAATTATTTAAAATACATTGCAAGAGAAGTTTTCACGCGGAATGTGAGCCATTTTAAACAGTCAATTGAGATTTTGAAAATATATCTTTTAAATATGGATAAATGTTTAACCCTTTAACTGCCACCGGTGTATATATCCGTCTCTCTCAACTGGTGTTTTAAGTGCCTCGGACGCATATATACGTCTTTCCAAAACAGAATTCTTTTCCTTGCTTTGCTCTTATTACAACTAATCTGAAGGCTTTTAAATGCAATAAAAAGATCTTGACAGTGTTTGCAAAGGATTGACTGATATAGGAGAAATTTTTCTTATTTGTGCCTTTTCTCTCCTCCCTCCCCGCACACGCAAGCCTATGTGAATAACGGTGGCACTGTGGAGCGATAGCGTAAATTTTAATCGGTAGTTAAGGGGTTAAATAAGTAATATATATATATATATAGATATAAACATACAAAACAGTTTATTTACAAAAATATTTAATAAAATTTAAATGTGATATGCAATAGAATTAAAAAATTAAAGAATATTTAATAGTGTAAATTTATGACTATGAATGGAAAAAAAATATTATTATTGTCAATCGAAACCTTCCGGCGTTGAAATAAGTTGTATGATATAAAGATAAGGAGAAAAATAATTAAATGTTTAATCTCAAAATTTTATATTGCCACAAAAAGAATGAATTTTCGAAAGAAAGAAATTGGAAAACGCTTTTTTTGTTAGACATTTTTAGACTCAAAATAATAATTTTTTCTACAATATAAATAACGGAAAGTAGTTGATACTGATTGGTAAGTACTGAGCAGAGAGTGGTACATTGTAACATTGCAACATTTCATAAACCATCTCTCTTTCTTAGCATCGTCGATTCCATCCGTCCAATCAAATCTATTTTCCGTCTCTCGCTTTATCGTGCTCTTAATTTCGACTGTAGGTTTTTATTCTGTTTAAATTTATTACTAAAGAATCTGCTAAATGTACCAGATGTTTTTTTTTCTAGTAACCATTTAATATGTGTCGTCTCATCACGATAAATCATGAAACATATTAAAATATTTTTCACTTTGACAAAAATTTATTTGATATTTAAATATAAAAAACTCAAATTCCCAAGATTTATTTCCCCTTGTGGCAGTAACATTAAAACTATTTTTTATTTTAATTTTCCCTTTATTACATGCCATAGTTCCTCTTTTTCGCATAGGTAAGTCTTAAAACTCAGACACAATATTTTACTTCCACCCTAATATTTAACCTTACATATAATTTTAAATTTTGGTTCCTATATATAGAGGATAAATAATTCATTGTGGTCACTGTTGTTTTTGAATAATGTTGGACATTGAATTTATTGTAGTATTTGATCCCAGATTTACAGTAGCGAATATGTTTGCAGTAGCGAATTCAGGGAAAAGTCTATGGGGTTGAACACTTGACCCTTTCCAAGCTGAACCAGAATTCTTTATTTTCTTCATCAGTTACACGTGTTAGTTTTAAAACTCCTTTTTTGAAAGTAACACGACAATACAAAATTTTTTGTGTTCTAAATCTTCCCCGTCCGTTAACCAAGTTCATAATATCGCTGCTGTACTTGACGTATTAAATATTCCATTATTACTAAAATTAATATTTTACATTTATAAATACAGTAACAAATACATATCATAGGATTCTACGATATAAATCATTAAAACTACGTACTTAACAGTTTTACTAGAAACGATCTAAATATTTTTTGCATTATATTTGTACCATAATACAGGGTTAACCAGAAATAAGTTGCCAACTTCAGAGACTCTAGAATCCGTTCTACTCGTATTAGTCCAAATGAGATGAACTGGATAATTCAACTGCTACGCTTAACTTTTATTAAATACAAAAATTTAGTACAAAATTCCGATAACAGGTGGTGCTATAATGCAATTGGTGCTTATTTCCCTGTATTAAAAATCAGGAGCAGCATTTGTGTTACAGCATATGTTCAAGTACTCTTTAGATAAAAGAAAGGCAGATTCTCTGTACGAGCAGTAATTACATTTGTGTATGTACATAATCTACATTGCAAGAAAAACTCTATTGGTAAAATTGTTCAGCCAGAACCAGCAGAACTCTATTTCAGGCTTGAAAAAATTTTGCCATATAAAGCGGTATAATGTCTCCATATGCCAGATGATACTAAAATTTGAAACATTTAACAAACTGCCATCCTTCCATGTAGAGCACGAAAGTAAATCCTGTGTTTTAGTGTCGAAAATATAGCTACCGTGGTCTTTGAAGTCAGTAGTTAGTCACCGAATGTGGTACGTGTACCAGTTGTTTCCCGTGTATTGGATATATCGTATTCTCCTGTACGACAACTGTTAAGGTGGAATTTGTATTTTTATCCGTACCAAGTGAAGACTATGCTCTAAATGAAGGATGGGAACCCAGTGGTTCGTAAAAGTTTTGCAATTCAGTTCTTTGCTCAATGAGGGTTGACATCACTTGGTCATGGAACATTCCGCGGAGTGACAAAACCCACTTTAACTTCGATATGCAAAATATTGTCCCTAATTGTCGAATTTGGGTAATGGAAAATCCTCCCGCTATCCAGGAAAATCTATGTATTCTAAAAAGTGACACTATGATGGGGTTTAACAGTTTCCTTTATAATTAGACCATATTTTTTTAAGAAATAAGACCAAATGGAATCCAAATCTGCTCCGTTGCAGCAAAATCGCACAATTTTACGCCGAGGAATTTTGTAAACCAACAACTTTATCAGCGTAGGTTCCTTCAGGATGTAACTGTACATGTGGCCGACCATCATTTTCTAATTACAAGGTCCTCTCGTTCACCGGATATAATCCCCTGCGAATTTTGGTTGTGGAATTTCCTAAAGCAAAATATCTGTCGTGAAAGTCCAGCAATTCTGTCTGATCTAAAGGATCCATTCGGCACCATATTCTCGATACTCCAGCAGACTTACTTTGGCCACCTGTTGAAAATAGGGTTCTGTGGTCAAAACACATTGTCGAACATGAAGGGTATCATATTGTACTAATGTTACTTTATATTTTTGAACATTTTTAAAGCATATTAAATATATTTAAAAAGCCAATAACTAATGGAATTTTATACTAACACTTTTTGTTTAATAAAACAACAAGCACATTGTAGTTGAGATTTTATTTCATCTGGACAAATAGAACAATTTGTAGAGCCCTCTGAAAAGTGGGCAACTTTTTTCTTGCTAAACCTGAATACTAGTGGAATTAATGACAAATATTTAAATATTTTTATGATTCTTAGACCTAAAAGGATTTTCATCGAGTATTATTTATTTTTAAAGCTCGTAAGCGATAGAAAAACTGATTTTTACAACAAACAGAACACTTTTGTAAAATAATTTGAATCTCCCATTTGGGGGATCCATCTCAGATAATAAAAAAGCGTAAATGTAATATTTAGTGGTAAGGGAAAAAACGTAATGTTTTTCTTTGGTGAGATAACTTTATCCTGAGGATATATTACTATGCCCAAATTATACAATAATAATATTATTATTATGTCCCCATAGTTTATCCATATTATGTTATATCAAATATTATTTTATAAGGGAATAATGGAATAATACTTATTTATAAAAGACATTAAACCTCTACTTTATTATACTAATATGTTATCATATATATGTAATACGTTTTAAAATATACGAATAAAGAGAATACCATACAAAATTTGCTAATATGTTCTTTGTATAAAAATGGAAACGCTTTGAAACTTCAGAAGTAATATATCATTGAAAAGAATTTTGGAAACAAATTAATTCAAATTACTAAAAATATGTCCACTTAACATAAGTTGATTTTAAATATATGTACTTTCATAATATAATAATGAACTTAATACATAAATAAAAAATAAAAATAAAGAAATATAATACATTTTTTTAAATGTAGGTGGACTATTAAAATTAAGGTTAAAATAAGAAGATGATTGATTTATTCTAGAATGAATTTGTATTATCGGAAAGTTTCGCTATATAGGCAGAAATGCTTTTTTTACTTCTGAAGAGTTCTCAAAGTTTTTGAATTATAATTAAGTAAGTATTATTTAAAAAAATAATGTTGTTTACTCAGTGCTTCTTTATGAATATCATATGAAAGTATTTTACAGTTTTAAATATGCATCACATGCACGTGAAAATGTTTAACTCTTATTTTTATATACAGTGAAATAACATCATATATTCTATAAATAGTATTATATTACATGTTAAATATTTTCATACATAAAAGGCTATACGTGTTTCACAAATCAATTACATTTATTTTATTTTATAAATGAATATACATTTCACTTTTTTATTAAGGAGGGAAAAAAAAAACAGTTCAAATAGATTTTATCGCTAAGTTACTACCAATGTTTTTCTTACCTGAGACACAAAAATAAAACAAGTTATCAATCAACAAAAGTTTTATGCAGAAATTAAGCAAAATTATCATCACTAAAAATATACCTATAGCATTAAATCATCAATATGTAACTTTGTTTTTCAATTACTCGTCAGATATTGTAATTTCATTGAAGGAAAACATTTTAAATCAATTTTTTTTTCTGTTTCAGAAAACCCTTCTTGTTTTTTTAAAGTACTACAAATAAAAGTCTATGAATTAGTTCTCTTTAAATAATTTTGAATATAACTCTTCTTAAATTAAGAATACTTTTGCAAGACGCAGCAATTTTTCTTTATTAAATGTCCTTATTAGTTAATTATTTGAATGGTTCCCATGGTTTTCTCTCATCAAAGTATTATTAGTGCTTCTTTTAAGCCTACAGCTTATTTTTTTTGACAACTATTCTCAAGAACACCGGAAACAATATTAAATTTCTATTGTAATTACCAGACACTTTCGTGAATTGCCAGTTACATGCAATATCAGTGTTCTTATATTTTTGTGATAAAATATTTGCTGATGGTAGTAAATAGTATATGTTAGTGTTTGGTAGGTAGTTGGTGAGATTTTTCCAGCATAATTTTTACTAGGTGTTTCCAGTATTTCTTGTTTACCACAGCTGCATATTTAAGTGAGTGAGTGAGTGGTTGTAGTGTTTAATGGCGCAAGAGTCAATTTTGGCTAAACTGCGCCACACGTTTGCTAAAATATTTTTAAAATGCAGACGAAATATGTAAATATATATGTATATATTATATATGTGCATGCCTGCATGCACATACATACAAATTAAAGTTAAAATAGTTTAAAATAATTTTGTCAAATTAAATATGAAAACCCAATTTTAAAAATAAAGACAAACAGATTTTGGTGGGGGGTTTCCCCCACCAAGTCAGACAAGGATAAAACAGATGAATGAAAAAAAGTGATGCGATGATGGTTAAAAACTGGACAGTCAATTAAGATGTGACGCACAGAGTACGAGACCTTACATGAAGGACATTGAGGAGCATCTTCCCCCAACAACAAATACCTGTGCGTAAAGCGAGTATGACCAATGCGAAGACGAGTCAATTTGACATCAGTCTTTCGCATTGGCATCACAGGCCATGCTCTTATGACAGGTTTCACAGAGTGCAGTTTGTTGTCCAACTGCTGACTCCATGATTCCTGCCAGATCGTAAGAATATGATGCAGGATGACATGCTTCATATCTGATAGCGGAACAGCTATTGGCAAAAAGGTCGTCGCCGACCGAGCCGCACTGTCCGCTTGCTCGTTGCCAATAATCCCTACGTGGCTGGGTAGCCAGCAAAATAATAGCACAGCTGCATATTTAAATCTAACAATGGATTTTCTTTCTAATTTATGTAATAAATACACTTTATTCAGTTGCAATAGAATCAAATGGTATTTATCTAAATAAATTTACAAATTTCGATTCCTTTATATTTTCCTTAAATTGTATATAGTTCAGCGTTTCTCAAACTCTCTAAGGGGGCGTAATAATTCTAAGAGGGGGCGTGAGCATATTGAAAAGTCAAAACAAAAGATTACTTTAAAAATTATTAATTTCCTGAAAGTAAACAAACAAAATATATTCTGACATAATTAAAAAATAAAATACACATTTGAACTTATAAATGTACTGTACAATGTATTTTATAATTTAACAATACTGTTAAGAATAAGTTTAATAATTACCAGTGACCCCATAGGCACGTCATATATAAAATTATATGCAGAAATTAACACTTATCTTGATAATTTGTACGGTTAATAATTAATCTCTTGACTTCCGATTAAAAGTTACGCGATCCGCTCCCCAATGCCACCATTTTCCATGTAGGCACGCGTATGTGATGTATTGGGGGCTGGGGGGGGGGAAGGATAAATAAGAAAATCTTCAGAAATAAGTAAATCCTTCGCAAACGCTGTCAAGGTCCTTTCATTGCATTCCAAAGCCTTCGGAATAATTTTATGGATAGTAGTGCACAGAAAAGATCGTACTTCCGAAAGACGGATTTATACGTCCTTGGCAATTAACGCTTTTTCTGAAGAAGAGGGCGTATATACGCCGGTGGCACTTGAAAGATTAAAGCCTTATTGTAGCTTTAGCGTCAAAGTATAGTATAATTGAATTAAATACATTGTTATTGTATGGAGGTGGGCGCGTTGAGAATTACGAGTGAATATTGGGTCGCGCAAATATTGAAAGTTTGAGAAGCACTGATATAATTTAATATTTATGAGTAAGAACAACTGAAAAAGTAAATCGTATATAGAAATGTTTAAGTAGCATATTTGATTCTATGAATTTAAAATGTGTGACATGATGGAGGTAATTATTTTAAAAATATAGAAAGATAAAAATTTGTACCAAGTCATAATAGTAATTATTTGAAAATCTCAGAAAAATAAAATGTTCTTCCGTTTGAAAAACTGATAAATGAACAAATAAAGAATAACTATATGTGACGATTTCACAGGAAGGAAAACATTTTACTGGGATAATATTTATTTTGTTGCAATCGTTAAAATAATGAGGGATATTTTTTGTTATTTTAATTTTGTTCAAGAATTTATTTTACACTCAAAGCAGCAACAACACCAACACAAAAAGACTCAGCTTTTGTAGCTTGCCTAACCGGATGCTTTCAGAATCATATCATTTCCGTCAATGACCATTACTGATCAGGGTAATTGGGTGTTGAAATATTGCATCATCTTATTTCGAAATGTGTCGATGTGGAAGTTTTTGGAGATACAAAGCTGTGGTTAAAAGGATATTTCTCGTTCGGAGGGTAAAGTAAAAAATATAATTATCATGTGATAATTATTTTATTAACATTCCTCAACATATAAAATTTAAATGATGAATTATTACATGGTAATATTAATATGAGTAATTAATTATCCTCAGAAGTTTTAATAAAGAACCTAGCTTTAATATCTGATAAATATTGAATTCAAAATTAATTAAGAACCTGATTTGAGGAATGCATCTCCATGTATAATTTTCTTTTAGTTTAGGTCTAATACGCATTTGCTTCTTGTGTCAACTAAGTGTTGAAAAATTCTAACGATGAAAACACAACTCTAAGTCAGTTGAAGGCTTAATATATTTGTAATCTTTGTCAAAAAGTAAGTTTACATTATTATTTGAATAAGTTGGTTCAATCAAATCAAGCAAAATGTAATATTTAGAACGTTTAACATACTTGAAAAATATGATCCAGGAGTTTAAAGTTTTTAAACACATTAACGAAAATAAAAATAATGTATTTTAATTCTAATTATAGGTAATCCTAAAAAAATAATTCTCTCATAGGTATGTATTAATTTTTCTTGTATTTTTTTAATTTTTCCGTTTTACACTCAAATAGTTTTGAAAAACGAAACGTAAGGAATTTCAGGAGAAGACATCCATTATGAGAAAAAAGCGAGGTATTGTATGTGGATGAATTTTATGCACTTCATCGAAAATAAACTGTTTCTTAAAATTCATCGTGCTTTAGTAGGTATCAAAATAGAAATAAATGTATCATAATCAGCTGTACAAGATAACAACTAAAATTAAACGGTACATTTCTGTATTGTATAATATATTGCGAATGATTGAATGTGACAGAATGGACTGAAAAAATACTGATTTCTCTTTTATTGTTTACAAAAAAATAGGGTGAAGACTGTTTCAAATACATCTCTTTCTAAAAGCAGGCTTAAAGTGTTATTTCCCAATGGCATTTCCTAGAATTTTTATTTATTTAAAATAAATCCTACGAAGTACTCAGGTAAAAACAAAGTTATTTCCAAATCATTGATTTCCGTAAAGATGAGGATAGAAAAATGATTTGCGGAAGCTTTATTGCAAAAGATAAGTGAATGGTAAATTGAGGTAATAAAAATGGAAGATGTGTGTGGAAATCATAATAGCATGTTGAATGTTATATAATGAATGTCAGATGAAAGGTAAAAAAATGCAGAATCCATGATTAGTAGAATAATTTAAAAAAGAAAAAGGAAAAAGACAACATTATCCCTAGTATTGTTAAGGAAACAGCAGTAAATAGAAATAAGACATAAATTGGGCTATAACAATAACGAAAACTACTTGTCGTTAAGGCTGTGTTTTTGTCTGCTTATTTTAGGAATAGCTTTAGATGAAAGATCAGGATGGATAATAAACAAATGCATAACTCATCTTCCGATCCTCTACTTCGAAAGAAAATTATAAGATGTGTAAAATATATTTTTGACATACAATTATTAGGAAGAATTAGGATTATTAAGTATAATGACAAATATCGGAAGCATGAAGTGATAATGATAAATTATATAATTGATAATTGAATTTGCTTTCCAATCCAACTGAAAAAAATCCTCTAGAAAAAATAAAAATGTATATAAACCATGGTGTAATAAGCCACGTATGTAATCTAATTAATTTAATAAAGAATGTATCCTTCATCTTAAAAAAATATCCTATTTTTTGTATATTACAACGCGTTAGAATATTATAATGTTAGAGCAACGCGTATCAGTGTTACCACAATTGAAAATGTGTTATAAATATATAATAAGATATATGTAGCTGCTAGGTATTTTGAATATTTCTTCTAGATACTTTGTATATTGATTTAAGCATTGATTTTTTTAAGATACAGTCAGAAAAATGGAGTTAATATTAAAATCTTCGAAATGTTTCTTTTCTGTAAAACTTTTTATTTTATGAAATATACGTTTTGGAATAAATAGTATTCAATTTTCCTTTTACATTATGCATAAACTAACATAAAGCGAAGGTGAATTATCGATAAATATGTTTAGGCTGAATTTTGAGTTTCCACTAAAAAGATAATAATCGACTGGATATTTTTGGAAATATCGACCAATATCTTGCAAACGAATGGTAAAACTTTATATAGAAAAATCGAAGAAATTAATATGAGAAGTTTGGGATTTTTCATAGATTTAAAAATTATCAGCATTGAAATAGTTACCTAGAACGGTTTCAAATATAGTGGCTTAAAACTTCTGAAAAACTAGATTTACATCATTAGAAAGTTCGAAAATTTTCCAATTTAATTAATTCAATGTTTTTACGTTTAATGTTATTAGTATTTGGATTTTAGTATTGACATAATATTTTAGTAAACGTTGCTATTACTATTTAGCTAATCTAAGTTTTTAGTTTCCCAATAACATTTTTCGTACAGCACATCTATTGCTATTTTTACGCTGTTACTCATCTTAGCATTGACTGCCAAAACTCACGGATTTCCTTTCCCGGGATTATTTGGCGTACACATTTCAATTGACGAGTAAAGTTGGCGCGATATTGGGGTAGTTAGAGACGCTTACTAATCAGAACCTAACCGTGTTTGGTCGGAGAAAGATCTGTGATCACTATTTCAATGAAGTATTGAAGGTGAAAGAAAGCAAGCAGTGAAAATGCATGCAGTTAGCTGATGTGCATTATCCATTGAATGTAAGCCCTCAGGTCTGTGAAAGTTGGGCAACTCTGCAAGGTGTAGAATTTTGTCAATGTACTGATCCATTGTCTATACGGTAAATTGTGCACCCGTCCACCAGATTTTCCATTGGAAACCGGCGCATTCATACCAGATCGTCAATGTGATTGACTAGAAAACTTACGCCTGTCTTCCATTCATCTGTTGAACAATGACTATGTTCTAAGACTCATTGCTGGCACTGTCGGTGATCGCGGGTCATCAGCGCAGCGATACAATTTGATCACCAGCTAATTAAACACGGTATTGAGTAGTGTACCGCCTTATCGTTTACTGACATTTAGACACAGAAGGTTTTCAAAAATTTAATACCGAAAAAGCAGTTAAATATATCTGTCTTTTTTTTAATTCTTACTGTTAGCTCACACTCTCTCTCTAACTATATATATATTTATTTATATATCATGTTTAAATTGTCAATTGTTAATTCATTGTTCATTGTTGTAGCAAAGTAACTGCTGAAACATTGACAAAAGTTGGCGTCGAAAACCGGCTTTTCCTGCCAAACCGGGTGTGCATTGTTACAACAATGCAGACAAATCATACTCTATTTTCAATTCCTACTATTAGTTCACTCTCTTCCTTTATATGTATATATATATATATACATATCTTGTTCAAATTTTCAATCGTTAATAAAATACTTTCTATTCATCCATCAAAGTAGGAATTGACTTAATTTTTTTTATATGACTTGTTTTAGTTTTTGTAATTATTTAGTTAGCTACTTCTCATCGCAATAAAAGTTACAAAGTACTAAAATGCCTGTTTTTCTTTTATATAAACTCCTTTGACTTTTTGCCATGAAAAAACATCAAATACTTTAGTTTCATTCCCCTTGTGGAAGTGTTTAACATATAAATTAAACATTTTATTTTATTTTTCCTTTCATCTGTGTACCGTGAAACATCTTTCTCGCATAAGTAAGTTCGAAAATTCTGGAAAAAAGTTTTTCTATCACTCCTATTGCACAGGTAATGATATTTTTTTAATGTAATGTAGCAACTTTTTAAATTTGTTAACTTAATTTATGTTATCACTTGGGAATATGCTCAGTGAACTAAAAACTTACCAGCTACAGACTTCATCATTATTCTATTCCTTATAGCTTCATGAAGGAAAACATTAGCACAAATGTAAAAATCCCGCGTACTTCAAAGTCTCAAATTCGCTCTAATTCTTCAATTTCCCTTTAATGGGTTATCATTCTCTTGAGTATCAGTCATTTCCTTTTCCATTCACTTATAGCTTTCCTCCATAAACTCCGTCTTTCCTTCGATTCTGTCGGAAAAGCATTTGTTTCTATGGTTACCAGAACGATGTGTAGAATACCAATTCAAGACCTTGGTGATCCAAAGCTTTCCGAAAACTGTCACATTTGTTGTTCTTAGAACAAACAAGATACCAAATGTTTCTAACATTTGTCACCATAGACATAATAATAATGATGCTTATTTTTGTTACAAACTGTGCTTTATGGACATATTAATAAATATTTCCATCTATGTTACTTTCAATTGTCATTTAGTATTATAAATTACATAATCTAGATTTAATAAATATAAAAAATAAATTTATGTACACAAATTGTATCTTATTAAAGATAATTTTCCATTAAATTTAAAGACTCATTAATAACACGTATTGTAATAAAAAAATCAAACAAAATATAAGGCAGCGTATGTATTTTTACCAGCGTGTTATTATTTTTAATACAATCTCAAAATGAAAAATAATATACAAATAGAGATTATATTCTAATAATACACACGGTGCGATAAAAATAATTTAAGTCTTTCGTTTCTGGGCTCATAAAAAAAGAAAATTAATATGTATGTGTAAAACATTATGAAATATCACCTAATTTAGTAATATTTCACAAATAATATTATTTAAAATTTTTGTAATAATAATCTCATTTAATGTGTAGCAATGTTTGATAGCCATGCATCTACTTTTTTATCGTTTACCTTGGACAAAGTATGATAGATTATAGTTTAAAATACAACTTTTCAACCACTCTTGTGTCAGAATAATTGTAATGGATTATGCCAAACAGCAGACACGCTCTCTAGCGACCACCCATCTTCAGTGGAGGTCCGGTGAGAAGAGAATGTGGTAAATATGAAAAGTTGTCCATATTCTTTGACCATTATTTTTGTTAATGATAATAACTTGTGTTTATATATTATTTTACTTAACAAATATTTATTACCCTAAAGGAGATTTCATTGATCCCGAATACGAATTTATCATTTCCTATGTTTAAATATTAAAGGCCAACACTGTACAAATTTTAATTTTTTAGAAGTGTGATGATCTTAAACTTATCATGACCTTGAATTATGCTATATTTAAACATGACGTATAGTCAAATTCTTGGTGTATACTCCAATACATTTTTTAATTCCGGTAATTTTTAGTCCCTTTATTCCATGAAAATAAAAGCGGTTAGTTAAGTTAATTCGTTCCACAAGTAGGGAAAGAAAACAATGTAAAAGCAACATTTACTAACAAAAATCTAGATTAAACTGCACTAGCATTGTCACACCACCAAGCGTGAAGACAATTATGTTGTGTCCATGACAATAATGGATCACACTGCTACATGTATCACCATAGCGCAAAATCTAGAGCAATCAGTCTGCGTCAGAACCGTTAAATCTTTGGTACAGAAGATTTCATCAAAACATCCAATCTATGACTATATACCATCAGAGTATGCAGCTACAATATTGCGTTGAATAACGGACATTCATTAACAAATGACACGGTATTGTATTTTAAGATGAATCACAAATCTGTCTACAACACCACGATACTCATATTCGAGTCTGACGCCTCTTGATGCTAGATTGCATAATTAGTGCATTATGTGAATCATGTACCGGCTCTTAATCTGTTGTTACAGTTAAGGATACCACCAGAATTTTCTGCGCCAACTGCAAGATAATAAGTTTTTTCTCCTAATGGGCTGCATATCATCGACTAGGCCCCTACAGACACGGTAAGTCTACAAATGTCAGAGCCATTTCAGTGGCGGCACCATCTAGTGGCAGCTATCACTACCAAATTTGGACGCTTGAATTAATTTAATTCAAGATCTCATTGGATGCTAAGTTTTGCCATGATTTAATTTTGCCGAGAGTACCGGAGCCAAATTGATACTCAAGAGACCTTTTACATGTCACATAATCATATGACATGTGTGCTTAAGCTTTCCGTAACCAGAAAATATATCTATTCCAGCCAGGTTCGTACCCGAAGCCTTAGACTTACAAAGCGGGCTCGCTATCTCTATGCCACCGGAGTCGATACAAGAAAATAAATAAAATATTGCTTCTGTAATGGATCAACAGCGCCACCTAGCGGACTCAGAGAGAAAGAGAGACTCTCGATCTAATCCTAATCCTAGGACTACAGCAGTTTGGCTGTTCAGATATAGTCCTGTAATGCGATACTTATTACTTTCAGTATTTTTTCTGTGCTGCGATTTCTGTTAATGTATACTAACTATCCATGTATCTCCCATCAATGTTACACTCCTAATTTTAATTATGGATGCCCAGATAGTTTCTGAATATTTTAATAACATAGCTACTGTATTTTAAACATGTAACTTGGACCCCTTGGCTGGGAATTTTTGCCTTTATTAGAATTTTTAAATAGTTTAATCTAAATTCATTATAATTATGTAATTTTCGAATAAACTTACATTGAAATCTATAGGTTAAGTTGTACAATTTTTGACATTATTTTTCTAAAAATGAAATGTTCACAATTCAGAACTTTTGAAATCAATCAAATTAAGTTATGTTAAATATTTTAAATACCAAATAACACTTTTCGCACTTTCGGTTAAAACAACAAATTCATCTTTCACTTAACGTAAGACCAAATATTTTTGTTTCTGAGGCTACTGGAATATTGGCACATTTCCAAAAAATAAATAAAATAATGTACTTGCTCATACAATCTTTCTCATTATACTTATAGCCTCAACTAGAATTACAACACGTATCCATTTCAAGTAACAAATTTATATTCTAACGTTTATTTTCAAATACATAATTTAATATATCAGCATTACAGTCCAATGATGATGCATGGATCTCTTACAAAATGTGATGTTGTTTTAGCGCCCAATTACTATATCTGACCTTTAACTTATTTGCAATATAAGATAAACACTCAATTAAAGTTCTTTGCTACTCGATTCCTCAGTTTCGCTTCCTCTATCTCATTTTCCCTTTACTTGATCTGACAAGGCGCAATCAACTGTAAAAGATAATTGGCAAATAAAAGGCTCTCTGCAGCATTGGCAAATTTTTGAATCTTGTTTTAAGTTTTTTGATGTATGTATTCCGCTGTAAATCGATGCAGTCTCCAATTTGCTCAAAATTTACTACAAGTACTTGTATATATCTTAATGCTCCCAGTTTTGTTAATTGTAAACTGTTTCTCTTTTTCTTTAAAAAAAATTGATGTTTTGAGAAATTTCAATTTGTGATTTGCCAAAAAACAGCAATATCATCAGCATACACTAATAGTTGCATAATTCATTTCGGTAAGAACCAGGATTTAATTGAATTTTGTTTGCTACTTACTTGAAGCAGTCCGTAAATCCTCTTATGCAGCATACAAATATGTACATCAAATATTTCTATTATATACTCTTCTGGTTGTTCCGTATGAGCACTAATGTCGAGATTTCTATACAACTAAGTTTTTACATCTACCTGAGAGCATGGGTTCAATTTAAAGTATATACTAACAAAGCAAATAATATTTTTTTTACACCAAAATTTACGAGTATTGCAAAGATTTCATTAAAATCAGCGTACAGGGTTGAACTACTATTCCACAGCCTTATACTTCCTTCTATTATTTTTTACTCATTATTTGTTTCACATTATACATTCACTTATAACGTAGTACTTTTCTGTTTGAGTTTGATTAAAATATTGGAGGGACATATTTTTGATGATACATTTTAATGAAATAATACATGGGTTTCTCTATTATTATCATCAAGATAAGTTATAGTCAATGCTTGCTGTATTGTCTCAGGAGTGTTGGTTTTTCGGAAAAACAACACTCTCCCCCCCACACACTATGAAATTGAAAGACGAAATCATCTAAGGATCTTGGAATTTCAATCGGAATGATGAGGATAACACTGTTTGCCAAAGTCTCTATAAACAACTATCACAAATTTTTAACAAATAAATCCCAGGTACAAGCTTTAATATTATAAAAAAAATATTAATTGCTTTAAAATAAGAATATAGTAAAAAATACATGTTGCAAAATTATGAATCAAATTTTGTTAAAGTCTCCAAAATTGGTTGTTATACACAGCATTGACTTTTTAAATAAAATGTATTCCATTGGTCAACCTGGCAATAACTACTTAAATGGAATATGTAAATAATACAAACAGAATGCACTACAATCCAATATAGTCAAAATATAGTAAATCACATAATCAATATATAATAAATATATATTAATCAATATATAATAAATATATATTAATCAATATATAATAAATATATATTAATCAATATATAATAAATATATATTAATCAAAATATAATAAAATACTTTAACAAAGTATATTATGAATCATTAAATCACACACAGTATCTAACATCTTAAGTAAGTTAAGTAATTATAAAAAGAATATTTGTGAGTGTGGCGAGTAATGGAAAAAGTGAGAATACAGATATTGAATATTCGTTCTATTTTTGATAGTTGTTAAATAGAAAATTTAAAAAAAATTGAGAACCTTGTACTCTGTGAAGGATTATACATTGATGAATGTTTTTATTGTTTCATTCCTCTGGAAAACCTTTGTTTGGTACACACGATAGATGACGCTACGTAAGCTGAAGCATCAGATGACGCTCCATGCTCACGCATGGTGTTTGCTCCCGCGCACGCTATGCAACTTCATTTCGCCTGCCGATAAAATGTTAGTAAGATGGAATGTTACACGCGAATGCTGAGCCGGATGATATGCGTCTAGCATACGGAGTTACTGATTACAATGAATGAGCCGCACACTCGTTTTGCGCCCAACGTTAAGCCAGGAGGCAAACTACGAGTAACGCCTTCTTTGCACGCTTGCAACAGACTGTCCGATAGCGGATCTATGATCTAAAACAGTCTAGGTACTTGTATGCGTGCTATCGCCAGTTATGACAGGATTTGCTATATGACTGTCAAGCGAATCCTACATTTTATTGACATGCACCTTTTGACCTCGTAGTTCACCTCTATTGTTCATTTAATGTTCTTTTTTTATTAATTTTTTGTTACTCAAAGTGTAATAAGAATGTTTTCTTTTCTTATTCGTGCGCTGCCATTCTTGCGTTTTGTGTTGTCACTTCTGCCCTAGTAAAGCATTTCTGACCATTCATTCCGAAGTAATTTTCCATCGTCTAGTTCAGTGTTTCTTAAAGTAGGGGTCGAGACCTCAAAAGGCGTAACAAGACTTACAGCTGCAGAAGGCTAAAAAATTTCAGAATTTTTGATATATCTTTTTGCATAAAACAACTATTTAATAGTAATAATTTAATTGTTTATTATAAATAATTTAAGTGTTCATTTAGGTTCTTATTGGAGGAACCCAGTAGATACTTTAATTATTTATTTAGATTCTTATTGGAATATCGATCAAATCTAAAGAATATTGAGGAAGCACCTCGTTTGGAGGTTTCGACTATTCGTCTAACATTTAATAACACAATTAAAAGTAAGGAAGCTCATCATTCTCATTGATACTCAAATCTTACATATGGCGTTGTAAATAAAAAGTGATGGTCTTAGAAGTGAACTCAAAAGGACTACATTTAATAAACAAATTTTATAGGTTATGCTTTGATTAAAATTCTGTATCGTTATATTCAAAGTAAAAACCTATTGGGGATGTTTATTGCTGTAAAACAATAATATGCTACACATAAAACACATATAGAAGTACCCAAGACTGTGTAAGTTTCGCGTAATACTTATGGAGGCACACATTTTTGGACAAAAACTAGGGTCGCCACTCCGAAAAGTTTAAGAATTCCAGGTCTAGGTATACTCTATCTGTATTGAAAATTTGTAACCGTTGAATATCCTTGTATTATATATATATATATATATATATATATATATATTTCCTCTATTTCAAACCAAAACAACGTCTCGCTGTATTGAAAATACCCAGAAAGTGACCTTCACTGAGTTAATTCACAGCTAGATTTGAAACCACTTCCCCAGAAGAGAAAACCAGCAAGAAAATAGTCGAAATCTAAATGCGTAGGGTGAGGCTTGATATTGTAGTGAGTTGAATTGAGATATTTGTTTGAAAAACTTTTCCGTCTTACTTTTAAAATAGGTTCTAGTAAAAAGCAAAATAGATTTTGATCAAGGAATGAAATTCGAAAAAAAATTATATTTCATAATACCTAGTTTTTATCCTAAAAAACGTCAGACGCGTCGAAACAAAAATGACAGATGTCATCAAACATTTTATTCTGATGGAAGGTTTCACAAATTTGATCTGCAGCTTATAACTTACAGCTAACTTCCTTCGCCAATAATTCCAGTTTAAATATTCACACATTAACCTATGTACTATTTAATGTTTATATATTTGACTTTTGTACATACATTCATTTAATTATCTACAAATACTCTGTGTTAATCTAATTGCAACATATTTTACTGCAAAAATGGGAATAAATGCGTAAAACACATTCAAAGAACAATATTTATTGATTATTCTTTCGATAAATAAATACTGTAATAGAATATTATTTAGTCACTAGTCATATTATAATGTCAGTTCTTATGCACGAGAAATAAAACTTTACTAAAGTCTGAATTTCTAGAAAGCTTGAATAATTTAAAAAATGAATTTAAGTTCTCGAGAACTTTTTTATATCATTGTTCCTCCACAATGTGATTTATTAGACCATTACGAATAGTATTATAAAAAAGTGCATTAAACTAAACTATGCATTATGCAAGATTCTTAAGTTTGAAAAAGTATACAATGATTTTTATTCATAAGCTTCTTATAAACTCTTTAAAGTCTTTTTTTCCTAAACGGTAATGCATTTAAGAAATATGTCATATAATTTGAATCCACTTACAACATTGAAGCTGAAGGAAAGTTTGGAAGTTTTTACATTTAAATGGAAATAGTCGGTTCAAGCTCTGACTATCTTAAACCCTCATATAATTGAACTTAAAAGGAAAATAAAGTTTTCTGAATAATCCATTTCATTTAGTTAAATACTAACCTTTGAACTTTCATCTCCAACATTATCTCGGGCATGGCACTAGAACTGAAAATATCATGCCCGAGTATGATGCGGGGTAATTTTTTAGAGTGCATTTTATTGTTATACTTGAATACAACGTATTACATTTTTAGAATTTCGACTCCTAAGTTGTGGAAGAACTTTTTTATCAGTACGATGATGCAGCTTCTGCGCAAATAAGTTCTGGCAGACGACTTAAAGTAAATAACCCTGAAAATCTTAGTGAACGACATTTTATATCCCATATTCCTTCTACTCTTGTGAAATGTGAACCTACAAGACAGTGCAAAGTTTGTTGTTCAAAAATGGATGCAAATGGTGAAAAGGTAAGAAGAAAAACACGATTCTGGTGTTATGATTGTGAAGTTGGATCGTGCTTGGAAAAGTGTTTCCAGTTATACAACACAAAACTGAATTGCTGCACTACTAATACATATTTATTTTGAATAATTTTCATTTTTTTAATATTTTTTTTTGAAAAAGATGCTAGACTAGAAGCGAATTTTACCGCTGACTCGCTGTGTGACAACCACCTCAAGCAAATATGTAGTTGCTACAAAATCTAAAAAAATGTTATGTATGCATATCAAAATATCAATTTTTACCTACTATTAAGTATATATTATTTTGTACTAAACATTTGATTTTTGTAATTAAAAAAAAATTGTCTTTTGTACTGAAATCATCAAAATAACTTGATAGTTAAATGGTTAAAATATCCAAGGAACTGTGCGACAGGGAATATCAACAAAATTAAATTTCGCTCCATTGGACTAATATTTTCAGTTTTAATTTTTTAAAAAAAATTCTGCATTCCTCCAATGACTGCAAATTCAAGTGCCTGATCAAATAAGTATATTTATTTAATGGAATATTTTTCAAATACAATTGAGTCATTTAAAAATATTAAAAAAAAAACTTAAATTAGAATTTTCGGAAAAAAGGGAACACAAAGATATAAAACTAATTTTTGTTTTTAATTTTTTCAAATAATATTTTTTTTAAAGCAGAATTTTTATTTGATATATTTGTATTATTAAAACGACGAAGCAATGTGAAATTGTTTTTGAACATTTTTTTTATGCAGGGTGTCTCAAAATTAGCCCTCATGCTTTGCACATCTGGATTCCTCGTTGGTTGAGCTTAAAAAATGACTAAAGAACTGTACCTATATGATCCATAGTTTACGATAAAAATATAAAGAACAAAGTATGAAAGCAGGTTCAAGGAAAAAATACCATATTGCACGCATCAACAATAGTATTTGCAAATATTTATAAAGGCAGATGTTCAAAGTTGCCACCGATCATATCGAGGCAGGATTGAGAGCGTCGTGGAATGGATGAGTGCTCATGTTGCAGCAGCGCGGTGTCCACCGAAGTGCAAAGAGCATACAGACGAGCAACTAGGTCTGTTTGTGCAGTCATTACGTCTCGATACACCAATTCCTTGAAGTTTCTCCTCAGGAAAAATCCAACTGTGTGAGATATGGTAATCTTGACGGTCATAGATGTGAACCCATATGTCTGATCCAACGCCGGAGTATGCCATATCCAACTAATAACGTACAGAAGACAGAAATGTGCTGGATTCCCATCGTGCAACATTAATCAGTATTTACCGTATTTTTCTCATGAATTATGGATCGTACAGGTACCATTTTTCGACACGTTTTATGTACTTCCAACTATTAATTTGTACAGATTTTGGGCGCTATTTTTGAGGCATCTTGAAAAAAATATTTAAAATATGTACTTGATAAATATTTCCTTCATTGCTTTGCTTTAGTATTAACTACATGGCGATTGAAGAGTTTTTCCGATTGCAGCCATATCATTAAATTTATCTTACATTTTAATGAGTTCTATGAAAACTGAAATACGTTTCCCTAGATTTTGAAATGCATACTAAAGGTAACGACATCATTCGCCCATGGATAATAACTCCCTATACATTTAATATACTTCAATAAAATTTTAAGAGTTAAATTATTTCAAAAGTGAAGCATATATGTGGAGTTTTATAAAATAAAACAAAAATTCGTTAAAACAATATATATTTAATATTTAACAATCTTTGATAGATTTTTAAACAAAACTTTGAAAAGACCCACTCTCAAATTTATTTAAGAGCTGTACACATATTAGAATCTTCCAACTGCTTAGACATACTATTTCAGCTCTCTATGCTTGTAAAGCAGAGTTTCTCAAACTGAAGGGCATGCCTCCCTAGGAAGGCGTGTTAGCTCTACGTGGGGAGCGTAAGCATATCAAAAAGTAAAAATAAAGATTATTTAAATATATATATAAATTTATTGTAAGGAAGCAAAAGGAAATACATCTTGACATAATAAATAATACAAACTCCACTTACACTGATATAATATTCTTATAAATTTATTTGTACAGTACAATATACATTTGATAATAAATTTATCCATATTTATCTAAGAACAAGTTTAATAATTACTACTGATTTACATGGGCTTGTTTTATACAAAATTCAATATACTTTGATAATTTGTGTTACTTAAAATTAAAGTCATATTGTAAATTCAGCGTCGAAATACATTATAATTGCATTCAATACAATGATATTGTATTGGCGGAGAAAATTGAGACGCAAATATTGGCAGTTTGAAAAGCGCTGCTCTAAAGGGCGGTTCAACAACTCTTATTAGTAATCGCTTAGAAACAGATTCCTTCTTGGAATTCGTTTAGAACAGATTACTTCCTGCCCCAGGAAACGGATTTACCTGGGTCAAATATCACACCCTTGTTGCATGAATGCCCCAAAAGAAAACTTAAGGTTTCTATGAGATAAAAAATTGTATGATGCTGATTTTCCCAAAAATTATTACTTTGATGTAAAAGAGCATTCTTTTATTTTGGAGGCAACAAAAGTTTTCTCTAATTAAAGCAAGCACTTAGAGATTGTTTTCTTGTGGTATGGTATATGGAATAATTGCAAGTCATGAAGGTAAAGAGGACCTGACTTCATTTATTGGTGAAAAAGAAAAAGTTATTTGTTTGATGATGTCCAAGAAAAGTTTTTGTCACAGCTTATTGTGTGAAAGTTGTCCCCGTAAGTGTTTTTTTTTGTTAAAGTGTTATAAAATAACACACAAATTCGTTAAAACAATATATATTTAATATTTAACAATCTTTGATAGATTTTTAAACAAAACTTTGAAAAGACCCACTCTCAAATTTATTTAAGAGCTGTACACATATTAGAATCTTCCAACTGCTTAGACATACTATTTCAGCTCTCTATGCTTGTAAAGCAGAGTTTCTCAAACTGAAGGGCATGCCTCCCTAGGAAGGCGTGTTAGCTCTACGTGGGGAGCGTAAGCATATCAAAAAGTAAAAATAAAGATTATTTAAATATATATATAAATTTATTGTAAGGAAGCAAAAGGAAATACATCTTGACATAATAAATAATACAAACTCCACTTACACTGATATAATATTCTTATAAATTTATTTGTACAGTACAATATACATTTGATAATAAATTTATCCATATTTATCTAAGAACAAGTTTAATAATTACTACTGATTTACATGGGCTTGTTTTATACAAAATTCAATATACTTTGATAATTTGTGTTACTTAAAATTAAAGTCATATTGTAAATTCAGCGTCGAAATAAATTATAATTGCAATCAATACAATGATATTGTATTGGCGGAGAAAGTTGAGACGCAAATATTGGCAGCTTGAAAAGCGCTGCTCTAAAGGGCGGTTCAACAATTCTTATTAGTAATCGCTTAGAAACAGATTCCTTCTTGGAATTCGTTTAGAACAGATTACTTCCTGCCCCAGGAAACGGATTTACCTGGGTCAAATATCACAGCCTTGTTGCATGAAGGCCCCAAAAGAAAACTTAAGGTTTCTATGAGATAAAAAATTGTATGATGCTGATTTTCCCAAAAATTATTACTTTGATGTAAAAGAGCATTCTTTTATTTTGGAGGCGCAACAAAAGTTTTCTCTAATCAAAGCAAGCACTTAGAGATTGTTTTCTTGTGGTATGGTATATGGAATAATTGCAAGTCATGAAGATAAAGAGGACCTGACTTCATTTATTGGTGAAAAAGAAAAAGTTATTTGTTTGATGATGTCCAAGAAAAGTTTTTGTCTTTGTTCCCTGCTATAATATCTCAGTTGTTTGTTGATATTAGCAAAACGTGGGAGTCGATATTAGCACATGCAATGGCAAATAATTATGGGAGTAGTCAGTATTGTGGAAGCACAAAAATTGAGCTTGCTCAGAACTCTAGATTTCTTTGACTTGAAAAACTTTTACTCTAATTTCCAATGAGACATTCGGAACCATCTAAAATCCAGTTTTCTTTACAAGGAGAGACTTATAACGGGTTTTCACTTGTTACAATCCTTTATATCAGCCTTTGAGGGGTATATTTAACTGATTATTTTATTTTTGTGTGTGTGTGTGAGTAAAAACCTTACCTTGTGTGAAGGGGACCTGTGACATGACACTTAATTTTGCTGTTTAAATATACCTTAAGTGGGAAAGAAGAAAGACAAGATAGCAGTTGTTAGATTTGATAGTGACTTGGGGATTATAAGTTAAAATATGTGAACTCGAAGGAAAATTTGTGATTCAATGAAAAACCGTCTAAGTGAAACAGAATTTTTTACACTCTACGCAGTTGCGTGATTGTCACTCGTTACTGTCTGATAACAATTATTATTTTAGATCTAAATGGTTCGTTAGCGTATTTCGCTCTGTATTAGATATCTCCTTAAATAGATCCTTACTGAGATGTTGTGATTAGGTTGACTGAAAGTTTTGTAGAGTGGTTGTGGATACTTAGTCTTCAAACATTAGAATGAATTCCGGTTAATCCGGTCGATCATTTTTCCATTGCAGGACAACATATCTCTTAACACTTCTTATTTTCTTCAGCTGACTACCATCAACCATTGTTACAGAAGTATCTATTCTTTGAAGAGCTTTCCATTTTTATGCAATTTTTTAACAATTTCTAATTCTTAGGCAGCATTTTGAAACTGTGCCACTTTTTAAGTTTGTCCATTATTTAACAATGTATAAAAGCATTTTTGGAATTTCTTGTAACCATATACACGCACAATCTATCTTTCATCCCAAGTGAATGTTTAGAAATGTGCCTTTTCTCCTTTTTTTAGGGGGGGGGGATTCACTTGGCACTGTTCTGACTGTATCTCTTTACATCATTTCTAACATTAAGCTCCTAATATCTCTGTACATGCATTTTTATTTTTACAGAGTTTTCTTCATCGTGAGGATCACATATGATTCTTTTGTACAAATTCCTGAACATATGCCCAATATTGAGTTTTCTTCTTAAGTTTTGAGAAAACTGGTGTATTTAAACAGGTAAACATTCTGTTTATTAATAATATTCATAATTTTAATTAAAAAGTCCTCAAACAAGGGCTTTGTATAATAACAATTAGAATTATAACTTAGTTTATTAAATTTAAATTATTACAGTATCTAAATATGCAACAGAACAAATTTCAATTTTTATATCTAAATACTCAATAACCTAAATTTTCTTTTTGTGAATTATATTACAGCAACGCTTCTCAAACTGTGGGGCGCTGCCTCTTGGGGGGCGTGATAACCTTATATGGGGGGAGGGCGCGAGCATATCAAAAAGTTGAAATAAAAGATTATTTTTAAAAAAATATTAATTTACTGAAAGGAAGCAAAAACAAAATACATTCTGTCATAATAAGAAACAAAATATACATTTAGAATAATATAATATACTCATATATGTATCACGCTGAACTGCTCAATGTATTTTCTAATTCATTTATCAATACTAAGTTAAGAACAAGTTAAATGATTACTAGTGACTCCCATGGGCTTGTCATACACAAAGTTTAATATAAAATTTAATACTCACTTTGGCAATTTGTATGGTTTATAATTAAAGTCGTATTGTAGCTTTAGCATCAAAGTACATTATTAAATTCAATACATTGTTATTGTACAGAGGGGAGGGGTGCGATGAAAATTATGATTGAAAACTGGGTTGCAAATGTTAAAAGTTTGAAAAGCACTGGTTTACTGTAGTATCTTCATTAAAAGGTTTACATTTTGGAAAAAAGACAAATTTTATTCGTCATGAAGCACCACTCTCTCTAAAAATAGCTTCATCTCTTTTCTTTTATCCGTAATCTTTCTGTGCCATTTCTTCATCTTCCTTTCTTTTCTTTTGGAGAAGCACTTGTTACCATGGCTACGCAAAAGAGGTGTAGAGTAACAGTCAAGTATCTCAACGATCTGGATTTTCCCCAGAATGTCATTTTTATTGCTCATAGTATGTACAAGATTCAAAAATCATGGCTTACATTTGTCATAGCCATAATATAGTTGTAGTCATTTTTGTTGCTAATACTATTTTGTTACTGTCGCGACAGTTGCAGGAACTAATCCAATCTTACTTTTCGTTCACACATTTTTTCAAACATTTTGCGCGCCAGAGTGTATTTAACCAGTAAACTGTGACGAGTATACTCGACATAGAGAAATTGCAGGATTTTGTGTCATGACGAGTATACTCATCATGAGTAAAAAGAAGTGACCATTGGCTATTTAAACAGTAATTTTTGAGAAAAACAAAACAAGGAGGTAATGGAGTAATATGTATGTAATGTATATGTTATGTTAACCAAATAAATAAGTATTAGAAATAAAATTGGCATTTTTTTAAAATAAAAAATACATTTTTTAATCCATTTTAACAGTGACACTTACTCTGTGATTGACGAGCATACTCGTCATCGCACGATATCCGTGGCACACTAAGTTGTGTGCTCTCGAATGAGGGCGCAACTATTAATTGGTTAAGTAAGAAAATGTTTTTATGAGTTTATGAAAACCAATGCAGTTTACTCCAGTGTTTCTCAAACTGTGGGGCGAGAGCATATTAAAAAGTCAAAAGCGAAAGATTATTTTAAAAAATTATTAATTTTCACTAAAAGTAAACAAACAAAATACATTCAGACATAATAAAAAATACAATACACATTTACACTGATATAAGACACTTAAAAATATATAAGCACTGCGCAAATGTATTTTATAATTAATTTAACAATACTAAGTAAAGAGGGTTTAATAATAAGTATTAATAAGTTTAATAAGTTTAAATACTAATTAAAGAGATAAAACCCATGGGTTTCCCCTATATAAAATTGCATGCAAAAATTAGCACTTACCTTGATAATTTGTACGGCCTATAATTAATACCTCAAATGCGGATTAAAAAATTACGTGATCTCCCCAATGACATCGTTTATTTTATGGGCGAGTGTATGGGGTATATTGAGACAGGGGGCGTAGAAAAGGAATAAATAAGCAAATCCTCTGAAATAATCCTTCACAAACACTGTAATGTTAATTTTATTGCATTACAAAGCTTTTGAAATAATTTTATGGAGAGCAGTTCAAAGGAAAGATCATATTTCTGAAAGACGCATATATACGACCGGGCAACTAGTGCACTGGTTGAGTGAGACGCTAATATACACCGGCGGCATTTAAGAGATTACAGTAGTGTTGAAGGCTTAGCATAAAAATATAGTATTATTTAATTCAATTCATTTTTATTGTATGGAGGGGGTGGGCGCGATGAAAATTTTTATAGATTATTGGGTCGCAAATATTGAAAGTTTGAGAAGCACTGGTTTACTCTGAAATACATATCCATACATTTAAGGTCAACTTTACTCGAATTGTATCAGCAGGGCTTGGAAATTCCACTAAAACCTGTTTTCCCCCGTAAATGTTGCTCGCTAATATATACACGTTCATGTATTTCATTCAAGAGGGTTCCATTTAATTTATAATTGTCTTGGTCTCTCCAAGACATTGTGTAATAATTAGTTCTTTAAGTTTACCCAACTTTAAGGAAATAACATTTTTAATCACAACTTTAGCCCCTCGAATACTGCCTAGTTGACACATCGAAAAGTCAGATGCATTATTGCTATCGGTATGCAAAAGATGTAGAAGCTGAGATCTTTGGAATAAAAACACTTTTATCCATTTTATAACTGAATGTTTTTATGTTATTCCCTTTCTTTTTTGCTTTCTCTTCGTCGAAAAATTGAAACTAAAATTTAAACAAAAAAAGATTTTTCTTCAATTTTTTAGATGATTCTGTACCATGTTTAATTCCAGTGAAAATTACCACACACACGCCCATTTATTTCTTTCACTAAAATTATTTCTTTATTTTCCTAAACGATAACAATTCTTCAACACCTAAAGTGCTCTTTTGTAAGTCCGAGGAAGTTATTTTGTGAACAATTTCTAGTCACATAAATCCCATGTACATACATTTAACAATATTTTTTTAGATACTGAGAGGCAGATATATACCGCAATATTGCTGATCAATATTTACTCAAAGCAATAGGTTATTTATACCAGCGCTAACTGCTAAAATTGCTTTGGTTACTTCTTCATGCATTAAATTTTCGTGATTTGAACTATAGCGCAGGAAAGTAACAATTATAATACTTTGGAATGTTCAAGAACTATAAGGAAGTACATTTACATAATTAATTCATAATTAACCTTTTTCAAATTAGTTTCCACTTGCTTATAAACAAATTTACGTGTTCAAAATACTGTACTGACAAAGTGATAGAAATAATAAATAAAGTATTAAAATTGGCAACTTCACAATTGTAAATTTAATTTGAAAATAATCATACTATTTTCCTAATAGTGGTTATAATATAACAACTATTTTTGATATAAATTTCCAAATTTGAATTTAAAGAAACATCTACCTAACAATAAATTTATAAGATTTTAATACTATCTTCGTCTTTTTTAATTTATAAATGCTTAGTTTTATTTTGATCTTAATTTAAAAAGCTGATTATATTCAATATTATGGGAGTAATTATACACTGCCTCATATTGATGTCATGTTTATAATTAATTGTTAACTTCGTTTTCAGCTTAAGTATTCAATAACACACAAAAATAGTGATAGCAAAACTCTATATAAGACTAATATTGATGAAGAAATAACATTAATATGGCTGCTACTCAAAAACAAAATTTGACGAAAACATTCCAGGTTCTAGATAATTGGGTGAAATTATGGGTTTCCAGGAATTCATATTAAGGTTTTTGCTTTCATAGTAAACATCATTTTGCCATCGTTACGAAGAAAAAATTCATTACATCTACGTAATTATAAGCAGAAAGTTAGATAAAATTCTTGGTATTATACTGTAAAATAGGAATAACAAAAATATTACAGTTCACATAAATAATATCACTAATTCATGTTACATAGAAATTATACAATTTTTCTCATCTAAACTTAAAATAACACTTAAAATCAAGTTTTTTATATGACACAAAATAAACTTAATAATGTACTTTAGTTAATAATTTGCTTTAATTTTTTAAGTTAAAACATACATTTTATTTAAAATTAATTCTAACGAAAAGAAACTTTTAATAATATTTGTTTCATTAACAATAAATGAAAAATTGCTAAGAAATTGCTGGATTACGCAATTTACTTTTAAAAAAGGAATTTTTCGTACCAATTATATATATGAATATATCTTATAATTATATAGTTATTTAAATCTAGTAATGTATTGCTTGTTCTTGATCTCCTTTTGTGGCTGTGATAGCCGTGTTGTTATGGTTATGAACTCGTAGTCAGTTATGTTTTCATCAAGTCAAGAGCCGAGCCATATACCCCTTAACCACCTCCATTGTTTATGTACACTTCGCACCACGCTGGCCATTGACTGCTCCTAGCGAATTTCTGCCTTTCAAAAATATGATCCTTTTTTTTACCTGCCGTTCTCAGTAAAACTACTCTGAAGGCTTTGGAATTCAATAAAATAGCCTTAATAGTATTTAGGAACACTTTAGAGAATGATTTGCTAATTTATACCTTACATTCCCCCCAAACGCACTACATAAATTTGCCTGTTTAAAAAATAAGGGCAATGAGGAGCAAATTGTGTATAACGCAGAGATTCTCAAACTGTGGGGCGTGGTCTCATAGGATGGCTATAATTCTACGGGAGGAAGAAGGGCGAACCGTCGAAGAATAAAAGATTTTATGAAATTATTAATTTACTGGAGGGAAGTAAAACAAAATACTTTCTGACACAATAAAAAATAAAATACACTGCATGTTTATTGAAATCTAAAAATTAGAAAGATGAAAAGTAACATAATACTTTAGGAGGATAGAACTCACAAACTACGGATTCGTAAGCACGTACCATATCACTGGACCAAAAAGATCCCTTCAGTCCGCAGGTGGTTACAGGCTTGTATAGATACCACCGCTACACTACACTTCTACCAGTGAGTCGATGGATGGGCGAGCGAATGATATAGTTGCTATGGTGAGCGTGCGAGTTATTTCGTCAAGTGTGTCTGACGGCTTTGTTTTGCTGCGTCAAGTGTGTCTGACATCTTTGGTTGCTGCATCAAGTGTGTCTGATGGCTTTGGTTGCTGCATCAAGTGTGTCTGACGGCTTTTTATCGCTCTTGCGGCGGGTAGATGGAGCTGCGACAAGGTAACGTTTTTCTTAGTTCAGAGTCAAGGTCACTAATGAGAATGATAGAACTCACGACCTTCGGATTCGTAAGCATGTAACATACCACTGGATCAAAATGATCACTTCAGTCCGGAAACTGTTACTGGCTTATATAGATAAAACCGCTACATACTTTTATCCTATTACTTATACCTATCACTATAAAATAGCATATACGAAACTTAATATTTATCTTGATAATTTGTACGGTATATAGTTAAGGTCGTATTGTGGCTTTAGCGTCAATGTACATTATTATTGCATTCAATACATTGTTACTGCAAGAGGGGGGCAATAAAAATTATGATTGAAAATTGAATCGCAAATACTGAAAGTTTAAGAAGCACTGGCGTAATCTTCAATCGTCAGTCAAGGAGTTACAAATCCAACTTATGGGTACACTTTGAATATGCAAGGTTCATAGTCTTCATTTTGGTGGGTAAATTCAAAACGTGGAGTGTGATATCTTGTGTCTTCAAGAGCCTTTTGATGTTTCGAAGTGCCACATAAATAGTGCCACAAATGCATCCTATTTAATAAAGTTGAAAGTGTTTTTGCATGTTCACTACATTTCTACGGTTTTCAAATGTTAACTAATGTTCAAATTGTAGTGATTTCTTAATGCGTTTTAAGGTATCTAACTACATTTGAAACCATGATTTTACAAAAGCGTATGAAAGTATTTTTTTAATATTTAGTATCATTTAGATTAGAATACACATATAAAATTGTTTAAGAATATTATTACCAACGAAATTTATTTGCATGCGATATTTTGGCTTAAAAAATATAGAATTACCTCTTTTCAGAAAATTATCCTATTATGAAAAATGCTTCTATAATAGTAATATTTTGCTAATATTTAGACAAGTGTACATAGTCTGATTTTTGAAGTATATAACTTAAAAATAAATTTATCCATATTTTAATACATCAGAGTGAAATAGTTTTTGTAAAATAAAAAAAAAACGCCGATTATTATTTCAATTGTTAGTAGCTTTGATAATAATGTGAATGTTTCAAAAATCTTAGTTCAGGCTCTCTGGAGAATCTTAGTAATATATTGGCAAAATAATATATTATTATTATAGAAGCAATTTTCTTAAAATCAGTATATTTTGAATATAAGTAATTCTGTGTTCTTTGTTTGCCGAAATACCACATTCAAATAAATTTTTATTGTAATAATATTCATAATACAATTTTATACATCTATTCTAATCTAAAGAGAAATTAAATTTAAAAATAAAGATTCCTTTGTATGTTTTTGCAAAATCCTGTTTCAGAACATAGGCAGATATTATAAATAAGTTAATTTTTGACGTCAAATATTAAAATATGGAACTAGCGTTATGCTTTTATGATATTCCGCTTAATTTGAAAATTTTATTTCATAGAAAGACTAAGTTAATTATATTGCACTTAAACATTACTACTTTAACTTTTTCAGAAGTTACATTAGTAAGTATCTCAACTCTACTTAGGATTTGGAGTCACTTGAATATGTAATTCAGACATTTTAACCGAATCATCGCATATTTCTTAAATATTATGTTAAGTTCTATTACATTTCACTTCTGAAAGACGAGTTACAAATGGGTTCATTTCCTTTTACAATTCCTTCACCATGTGCTTCGCTAATCCCAAAAATAGAAAGCAAAAGTAACATTTCTCTCTTGAGATTTGATTCAAATTTACATTCAAAGAATAGTTTCGAAAGTAGATTAAAAGAGAAAAAACTCAAAGTAACAAAGACAAAAATTTTCTACACGAACCGGGAGTGGTTTTACGAGCAGGGTGGAGTCGTGTGCAACAGTTTTTTAAGGAAGGATTTTGAAACGTTCTTTAATAGCTCTCCAGGCATAACATGGACAGTTTATTGAGTTCAACACGCGAGGTTTCAAATGTAGATATGCAGATGTACATGACTTTTCAAAATTTATTCTCTTACAAAATAAAGTAATATAAGTGTTATTTTACCTTATGTCTTTTCGTATGCATCATTATGCTGATCTAATTCTCAAAGTTTGAAGGACTTTTGTTTTAATGTAATTAATTCAATAATTATGTATTTTTAAATACATATTCTGTTGAATTGATTTAATGTAGACTTGGATAGTTTTCTAAGGAACAGCTGCTCTTTTTATTTTATCACAATTGATCTTTTTCATCTTTAGATAAGAAAAAGAACCGGTGTATAAATACTTTTTTTTTTACAAAATGCAAACTTAGAAATTAAAATTTTAAATATTTTAAGTTTAAGTTACAACATTATCTGGGGAGTTTTATAAAGAGAAAATAATTGCATTGTTTAAATAATCGTTCTTAAAATAGTCTAGAATCTGCTGCTAATGATAATTTGTGTTATGGGGAGTAACAATATAAATTGCATTTAATGAAAAATTTTAAAATAAAAAAAAAAAAGCTTGAATACCATATATCTTTGATGAAGGCTTAATTTAAGCCTTTTTTTAACTGAATAAAATGTTTTAAGAAGAGGAAAATGCTTAAACGAAATGTATGACGTCTATTGAATGGCAATGAAAGATAAATATCTCTAAAATGTGACAAAGGGTTCTTTTAAACTTTTAAATGATAATGGAATTTGATACTATTCATACAATTGCTTTAATCTTTACAATATAAAAACATATACATTAGAATTCATAAAGTATATATTAGTGGTTTTAAGTTTACATAAAGCGTAGACGAAATAAAATTTCTTTCAATAATTAAAGAATGGAATTAAATCAAAGATTTGTTATTTCGAAAATCTTGTTTGATATTAAGAATTTGTAAATATTAATATTTTACCTGTCTGGTTGTCACTAATATTAATTAATATTATTGTATAAAAATTAGGCATGCTTAAAAAGTATAAAACTACATTGTATCATTTAATATAAAATAACTGCGCATTTTTACTTTTTTTAGTTTTGAGAAAAAAAAAGCTTTTGTTTGATTTTTAAATCAAATGTAACGTATTAGTAGCAAAACAAAGAATTATATTTAAGAATATGAAATTACTTCAATGATTCCAAAAAAGGAAACACTATTTTTTTAAAACATTTTCTTAAAATATGTTTTTACATAATTGAGTGTCATTAGCCTATTAATATGGCAGTCATAGAAGAATAGAAACTTTATAATTTATTATGTCTGCTTGTATAGTCGTAAAATTGTAGCTGTAGATTGTCTTCCCTCCTTTTTACAGTTTTATTGAAAGGGCGTGCAAAAGAAAACTAAAACATAATGCACACAAATACGGGTATTTTGTTAAAAAAAAAGATCATGTTTAGGTTTCCAGTGAAGAAACATAATACAGTAGAGTCCCAAAAACTCCGCCTAAGTCTAATGAGAACCGAAGAGTTCCGGAGTTTTTGAAAAAATGCCAGGTTATCGTGAAAGGGATTAAAAAAGAATAATAAATAAGAGGGCTTTTTCATAAAATATTGTACTGCGCTAGTACATATATCGTGAGAGAACACAACATAAAATAAACTGCTCAAATATTTTAAACAAAAGAATTTAACGTACATTGTGATGGTATAAAACATTTATACTATATGAAAATGAAAATTAATGGATACATAATAGGCAATAATTTACTTGATCAAATACAACTCAGAAAAAGTCTTTTTGAAGGTATAAGGTTACCTATACTTTAAAAAAAACTGGCTACTCTTTTTTTAAAGAAAGGCATGTGGTGTCATGTTGTCTTCCGTATTGCTCTCTGCATTTTGCTGCTTCACTAAAGATGATGAAGGAATAGCAAGTCTTTTACCGGCGCACCTTGTTGTTCAGAATATTGAAGGGTGGTTTCTACAGCCTTTATTTTCTCACTATGTGATATCTTACGAGTTTGTGTGGTGTCTTCAACCTTAACGTCTGCATCATTTTCCGGCACTATTTCCTTAACTGTAATAGCAACAATAATATCTACATCGGACACACCCGACAAGGATTTGGCCGAGCTGTCCGAATTCTACATTATTAGCTTTGAAAAATAATCTTCGAAGAGCTACTTTCAAATTATTTCGTCATTTTATTCGTGTTTAATAATGCTTCCCTTAGCCACAAATAAATCAAAACGTATACAGATTTTGCAAATAATATCCGATCGAATGAGAACAGAAAGAGATAAAAATAAAATCCACATTTTGCTTGAAAAGCTCTCATACTGTCAGTCGCTTTAGTCTCGGGAGTTAATTAAATCAATTGAATGTCATTCACTCGATTAAATACGTGGTTCCTTTATCTAAATCTGGTCAATGCACTTTCATGCAGGAAACCACACCCTGTCTAATATAAAATACAACAGATATTGAAAGTGATTTCAACTGTGGCGTTACACGCAATATATTATCATATATTGGTTTTCCCCTTTAATGAATAAGGCACGATGTAACCTTCTCTTTTACGGAAAATTAATATAAATAATTTAAATAAAATATGACTTTTGATGAAAATCAAATTTAAGCTTCAATTATGAAAGTAGAAGATACCTTCATATGAGTTTTAAAACTATAAAAAGTTTAAAAAAAGTTTTATTCTTCTATATGATATTTCATTTAAAAATAAGATTTATATATTTTTCATAACTTATGGTAATATTATTTTGTTCTCTCTTTTCAACATTAAAAGAACAGACTTTTAAAAAAGCCAGTAGAAATGCTACCATAACTACAAGAAATGATAATTGATCCTCATGGGTGCATAGTACGTTGGATCACTGTTATGTGGAGGACGAAAATTATTATAATCCCGAAACTACGTACGTGGAGAAAGATGTTTTATGGTATAGAAATAAAAAGAAAAATACTTACAAAATTATTTCAAAATTTACTATTGCCACAAAGGAGATAAATTTTCGAAAAAAGGGGAAACGATTTAATTTTACTGAGATGATTTTAGACTGTCATATGAGTAAAATTAAATATAATAATATAACAAATCACTCAAGAAGCCCCGGGTCTAACATATAGATGGTGCCACCTTCTAACTTTTCTAAGCCTAACCTAGTAGTACTGACTTTCAAACGGCAAGCGTCAAAATTTTGAGATAATATCTTATTTAGTTTTAAAGTTACAGTGGTTTTTTGTGGCAACAGTGGTAACTGTTTGGAAAAAATAGATAAAAAAAGAATTTTGTGCGCTAATTAAACATTGCTTTCTGATGGGAAAAATACTGTTAAAGCAAAATAATGGCTTGATAAATGTTATCTGGACTCTGCTCCAGCGCAAACAACTATTAAGGGATAGCAAGCTGACTTAAAACGTGGTAGTACAGACATAAGTCGCTTAAGTCACCCAAATTCTGCAGTTGTTCCAGAAATCATCAAAAAAGTGCATGAAATCGCTTTAGTCGGCTGTAAATTGTAGATGCGTGAGCTAGCAGAGAATTTAAAGGTATCAGAAGGCAGTGCATTTGCTATTTTGCATGATCATTTGTCAATGAGAAAGCTGGGTTCAAAGTTGGCGCCGCGTTTGCTCACCGTCGATCAAAAACAACAACGTGTCGGCGATTCAGAACGTTGTTTGGAATTGTTTAAACAAAAAAAAAATCTTTTACGTAGATATGTGACAATAGATGAAACATGGATTGATTACTACACGCCTGAATCCAAAAGATTGTCAGATGAGTGGGCAGGAGCCAGTGAAAGGGGTCCAAAGCGACCAAAAACTCAAACGTCAGCCAGCAAGGTTATGGCGTTCGTATTTTGGGATGCGCATGGAATTTTGTTTATTGACTACCTTGAGAAAGGCAGAACAATTAATAGTGAATATTACATGGCGTTATTGGATTAAATGAATGAAAAAATAAAGAAAAAACGTCCTCATATGCCAAAGAAAAAGTACTATTTCACTAAGACAATGATCCGTGCTACAAGCCCACGAAAATAATGGACAAATAGAACGAATTGCGCTTCGAATTACTTTCCCACCACCGTACACTCCTGATCTAGCCCCCAGTGACTACTGACTATTTGCAGATCTTAATAGAATGCTACAGGGAAAGAGGATTGGGTCAAATGAAGAAGTGATTGCCGAAGTAGAAGCCTATTTTGAGAGCAAAGACAAATCATTCTACAAAAAAGGTACTAAAAAGTTAGAAGAGCTTTGGGGTGCATGTATCACTCTTGAAGGGAAGTATTTTGATAAATAAAGCTCAATTTTTCAGAAAAAATGTAGTTGTATTAGTTAGGCCCGGGATTTATTGAGTGATGAGTTATAAAATTAAATATATAAATAAAATATACTTTGTTTTGTGTAAAGCCAGAAGACAGCTCAGTTCAATAAAACAAAAAAAACACATGTTTCGACCGAATTTGGTGATTTTAGTGTGTTCGGATACCTTAATAATACATAAGTTGATCCAATAAATTATTTAGTATGAGAGAAGAAAAATATATCTTACTCGAATGAATGATGCATTATCTATATCCATTCATTAGTTCTCTTGCAATATAAAAGGGTTAAAATTATCTTTTCATTTAATAATATGTATCAACACCTATTTTTTTAAATAGGTTGTTTGATGAGAAGTAAAGTTGCATAAACGTGCATATGCAGGCAAAAAAAAAAAGAAAGAAAAAACTAATATATTGTAGCAAGCGGAATTACTTATTAATGATTAAAAATATTTGTCTTTTCTCTCAAAGCATTCGATAGCTATTTTTATTCATGAAATGAATATTTTCAATAAAAAATATCTGAGAGAAAATTGATAATAACTACACTTCATAATAAATGAGATACAGACATTTGAAGTAAATGTAGCTAATTTTTTACAAAAGAAAAAAATGCATTACGCATTCATTTGAAGAAGGAAATTTGTTGATAATTAAGAAAAACTCAAAAAGGAGGATAACGTTTCATTCCCATTCATATAAATACTCTGTCGTCGCTAAAAATACTTTTTCCATATGTGAAATAATTTTATAAAGTCGGAAAAGTGGAAAATATCATTGTACATAAATATTTATATAACTACTAGATAATGACTTTTATCTGATGCTTGTAGAGATATATGAAAAATAGATTAAATCTGTCATAAAGATTTAAAAGTTCAGGTTTATTTGCTCTAAGTATTACTGTGGAAACAATGAATTTGAGACACTTTTTTAAAAACAATTTTGTTATAAGATGTACACTGCTGGTCGCACAAAACGCAACACTCTGACGGAAATATGCAAATCATTAGCATTATACCGCAAACGCACATCACAGGTGACAGTGATATATAGTGCTATATAAGAGGAGAACAGATTGGTGATTTGGAGTACATCAATATTTTTTTAAAATTTTTTTTAGCGAAACCTTTTTACGAATGTGTCGTGGAAGAAATCCAGTCTCTTACGACCAAGTTTCTGAATTCGACCGAGGAAGAATAGTAGCCTATAGGGAGATTCAGCCCATTCGGTGTCCGCTCGTACCACTCGACGTCGTTTGTAGCAGAGTGGAATGTCCGCAGAACAACCATTGCTTCGTTTACCCTTGACTAGAAAACACATGCGTTTGCGCAGCCAATAGTGTAATGAATGGCGGGCATGGACAACGGAATGGAACGGCATTGTGTTTATTAATTTTATCTAGCTTCTGCCTGCAACATCACGATGATCGGATTCGATTTTGGAGACACTGCAGTGAGAGACTGCTGAACTGTTGTCTTCTGCATCTTTAAACTGGTCCTGCACCCTGTATCATAGTTAGGAGTGGTATTGGGTTTCACTGCCTCACCCCTCTAGTACATATTGCCGGTACACTGAGCAGCCAGTGCTGCATTTTTAAGGTGTTGAGCCTCGTGGTCATTTCATAAATTCAGTTCTTGCCATCAGCGATATTCCAACAGGAGAATGTACAACCACACGTGACACGCAATGTTCTTAAGTTTTTCTTTACCCATCAGATTAAATTGCTTCCTTGCTCAGCTTGTTTTCTCGATTTATCGCCAATGGAAAACGTGTGGTCCATGCGTGCACAATGACTCTGCCCCGGGATACACCACCCGCTGCTACACCAGATCTACTTTGGCACTATGTGGAAGCCGCGTGGGCTATTGTACCCCAAGGATACATCCAAAGCCTCTTTGTTTCTATGTCGAGATGTGGAGCAGCGGTTATTGCCAACAATGGCGGCTACACTAACTACTGATTTTGCCATCATCCACAAATCATACGAGGCTGTAATTTTAATCGTTTGATCTTTGTTCAACACGTTATATGCAAAATAAATTTCGATGCGATATGTCTGATCCTTCTTGGTTTTACATTTTGTGTGGTCAGCAGTGTAGTTATTAAATGTTTAAACATATTGATAAACTCATTTCGTAAATAATTTATAAACATAAAACTAAACAACAAACAGTCAATTTTGCACGAAGTAAATGTATCTATACATTTTTTTGTTTCAGTTTTTAGGATTATGTCAAAAATAATGCAGCTTTAAAAGTGTTTCAGCGAAGATCATAAATGTAATATACTAGACATTTATTCTTTTGACTTCTTGGATTAAAGTATTTTATTTGAAAAGTTACACAAAATAATAAATTTATCCGAAAGACTTTCAAAGTAAGAGGACAGAAGATGAATTTTTTAAATGTTTCTTTATCAAAAAAGAATCTTAAAATTTTTCCATTCACACAATTTTCCTTTAGAATTCACGTTGATGAATTTTATAGCAAATCAGTGTTTCTCATGATATATTTAAAATAGTCCAATATTATTTTCCTTTGTTGTTAAGGTTTAACATCAAAATGTGCGTTATTATATATCTTATATTTATCAGATTATACTGATTACAACAATTAAAGGTATTCTGTTTTCATTAGAAGCTGGAAATGAATAGACTTTCTGCGGATTAAAAGGATTGCTATAAATCGAAGGTACAAGAAAACGACTGAAGCCTGGATTAATGAATAATTCAATTCGATTCTTAATGCTTGCCCGAAAACCGAAAAAAAAGGAGCAGTAAATGCACCAATAAAAATCAATAAAATTAATAATTATTTAAGACAATTATTTTTAATTATCAGTATTGTTCCTTATCACCGGAATCAAATTTGTCTCTATTAAGTGCAGGTCTCCCATTGTCGATCAAATACAGAGCAATCTATCAGCTTTCTCCCAAACAGAAAGTAAAAATTTTGAATTCGAAGAAAGAACATTTTAGGCACGCTCCCGCACCCCACCCCTCCTATCTCATCCCCGCAGTCAATCACCATGAAGCCATTCATAGCATGATAAACTGAACCTTCGTCGCTGCAACATCACTGGTCTGAGACAAGGGATTGAGGGCTGGCAGACCAAATGCACACAGATCCACTTAAGTGCAGGATTAAAGAAGTAAAAGGTTATTTGAATGGGATGTGAAAATCGATTGACGTGATGTATACATATTAAAGACAAAACATTAAGAGGATCGTGGAAATAGAATATTTATTCAAAAGGTACGGCAACAAAAACCAAAAATAAATTATGATATAATATAACATAATAATAAATTAATAAATAATAAGAAGAATTTTAAGACAAACAAATATATGCCAGTGAATCACTTCTGAATAGGATGTCAGCTGTTGGTGAGTGTTCACTCACAATGTTGACAGATTTTTTTCGGCGTGATTTCGTCACATCTCATTCCAAGTGACATTTTACATCGGTGCGTTCTATGGACTTATAGATACGCCAGCTCCGAAGCAGAGCCGAGCCCAGATGTATTCAGTTAGGTATGTCTGATGACGTGCCAACGTAGGTCAAGTTAGAAAAGCGTCATAACAAGCAACAGAAAAGATTGCTTATGGATCCATGAAAGAAAAAAATAAATGGCGTAAAAAATTTATATAGTAGACTTTCTAAGTATTCAAAAAGTGTCAAGGATGTCAATTCAAGATGTCTAGGTTTCAGATAAAAAGACACACCTTTCCAAAATGACTAGCTGTCAAAATGCGTGGCAGACTATAGTAAGTAGAGTATCACATCATCTATCGGATGCCTTGAGACACGTTTTTGCAGGGAATTGGTTCTCAATTTGAAGCGGGTCGAAAGACTGAAAAATGATTCGACTGTAATCCATGCATTTAGTGTTTGAAATATACCAGTACTGCTGCAAATGCGCTTGCCGATGTGATGTTTGATAGGAGCTGTGTGTGTGTGTGTGTGTGTGAGAGAGAGAGAGAGAGAGAGAGAGACATTTGAGTGCCTGAGGGGCAGTCGGCGCAATGTCCTCCATGACCTTAGTTCCCATTCGCCCAGTCTCCTACGGATGGTCAGTCAATCTCTCATGTCTCGTTTACACGCTTTTAAAGACATAGCGGAGGCTATGGGTTTTCTGGAAAAAGTTTGACTTTAAAATAAACGTTTTGGTGCTCAGTTAGATTATGGTGAACCCAATGGCAATTTTTTTTCTTCATATGGTAATTCTTCATGAATAATTTTGTGTATGGTTGCGGATCTAATGTTAAGTTCCTTCTGCATATTTGGTAGTGATTATCCTTACCACTTTTGGTATGGAAAATACATTATGCGGGATTACTGCTGACCGCAGCATTTCTGTATGTCCTTTATTTGAAGAGAATTGCGACCCCTGCAAAATTATTTAAACCATCTGAACACAGTAGCACTACATGAAGATTCATCACCAAATGGTAATTGCAGCCATTGAAAGCATTCCTCTTGATTTAATCCACTTTTAAAATCATAGAAAATCATAGCACGATTATGTTCTCGCGTCAACTCAAGTTTCTCTTCTGTCTAAAATTTATTCTACGCTAAAAAACTGGAAGTGTGTCAGTAAAAAGTCATCTGTGTGATAAAATACTTTGTATTTTCAAATTAAAATGTTATTTTGTTTGTAACTATTCATCTACGCGTATCTTAAAAATTTCAGAGTTACTCTTGTATATGAAATGGTGACTTATGCAATTATTCTACACGGATTTGTCTGTGAAGCATTGATCCAGTGCGAGGGGAGTGACCCGCAAGTACAAACATTTATTCTTCTTTTTTTTAATCACGTATAAAAATAAATTGGGCACTTCCCTTTTTGATTGTAGGCGGAAAGTAACTTTTGAAGAGTGACATAATTTCTGTTGTTTAACCACACGTTCTAAGCCTATATAAAATGAAAAAAGAAATATTTAAATGATTGAAAACAAAAATGCATACTTTGAAAATACCAATGAATTTGTTCCCGCAAAAAATATGTTTCATGACTATTTTATATTACACTGGAAGAGAAAGAATTTATATTTATGGATAAAATAATTAAAAATTAAGGTTTTAAAAATTGAATTTTAAAAAAAATCATCAACAAGACAATTATATTTTGATTATTAAACTAAAATGTAAATACAATAGTTCGTAGAATCTGTATCATTTAAAAATAAGTTAAAACTACATCCATTAGCAATTGCTGAGTTGAGCTGATATTTAAATGTATCACTGAAAAAAAATGCTTTAAAATTAAAGCAAAATTTTTTTAAAATTTTACAAACAACAGCCTTTTTCACATCTTCTCAACGATTTTCAGCTTTGCGTATTTAAAATACATAATCTAATTATGATAGAGAGAACATTGAGCATTAATACTAAAATGTACTATTGGTAAAAATAAATATACCATTTTTAGTTTGTAACATTCATTCTAGTGGTATTTAAAAGTACCATTGGAGCATCAAGCGTTAAAACAAACAAGAGAATGTGTTTATGAAATTTAATATAAATATATAATAAATAAATTAAGAATAGAATATGAATTACATTTTTTAAAAGGAAATAAGCTCATAAGGCTAATTTAAGGCATAGATGAAAGAAATAATATAATTATTTAGTTACCGTAAATAACATTATAGAATAAGACATGCATGAAAAATATACTGATAAGGAGAAGAATATGATTATATAGTTATTAATAATTCATACTTAGAAAGGGTAATATTATTAATTAATGCAATATAAAACAAATAGTTATCTGAAAATCCTCTTCATTTTGAAACCTCCTTTATCAAATGATGAATGGTGATATTATAACTCTTAGAAATAGTGCACAAAATTGTTATGATAAGTTTATTGTTATCAATGTATCAAAAATTATAAGAATACTCTTAATATTATTAATATAATTTTAGTTTTTTTAATATTAACATATTATTTTAATAATATTTTTATTATAAATTAATCTGCTATCTTTATAGGTCTTCCTATTTCAAGCTTTAAACTTGAATTTCTATCACTTAGTCGGGCAATAACTGATTAATTGATCTTTGATTTCACCAAGAAGCTCTTTTATAAAAACTCTCAAAACACCGATCGGTGATTAGAGCCCTGCTGGTTTATGTGCTTTGTCAAGTTTTTTCATCGACTGTTTTGAGCAGTGATCTAAGTTTCTTCAAATATATTTATGACTACGTTAATTTTTATTTATAATGTGTATTCAGAACATATAACCATTATATTCCCTAGATTTAGGTCGTAATATAAACAAAAGAGCTCTGTCGTTGGTATGGCGTGGAAGTTAGGAGAGAGGATGCCAATTCATATGCCGTCCTCACTAGACCATGGTTTAAAATTATGAGGTTCGTTGCCAATAGCAATCGTGTAGCTTTTTAGTGTGGCGTTAATACAACTTTCTCACCCATTCTAGTTGAATAGCCATAAAACTAGTTCTAACCTCACGAAGCAGTCCTCTATCTACTCTTACCGATACTGCAATATCCATTTATTTCTAATCAAATTTCAAATTATTTATTTCTAAATTTTTAGTGTCCATATATTTTTTATCTGTCATCCTGAATGTTTTTAATGTGCACACACATATATACAAGGAATAAAATTAGTAAAATGAGATGTTTAAATTGCATTTTAAGTAATTTTTTATATAATTGCGCTAATTGTAGCGCAATTATACTGGTAATTTTGTAAGTCAATGCTTTCATTTTCCTCCATATATCCTATTTTTGATTCTATACATTTTTTTCTGTTGTTTTTCTTTTAGACAAAATGCGATTTTTCTCAATATGTTTGACCCTATTATGAAAGAGAGATTCAATGCAAGCAATAAAATTTTCTAGATCCTAAAGTTTGGCAAACTATGCAAAGATTCTTATTCATAAGGTGCATATAAATTAGGTTAAATCCTCCTTCGAAATGGCCGTGCGTCTGAAAAGCGCATAGCTGAATTCAAATCCACTTACAACTCGCGGTCGATGGAAAATCGGAAATTTTTCCTTTTCTAACAAAAAAGGGGAAAAAAACAGACTTCTTTTGAATTCTCGAATTCTTAGTTATTTCTTAAAGTGGTCCAATTCATAGAAAAGAAATATTTTGAATAATTAATTCTGCTTTTTGAATTGTTAGATTGCACAAGAAATTTCAGCACAATAGGACTTTAATTAAGTTTAATATTCATACAAAAGCCTTAATAATGCCGATCTAAATTATAGTTTATTGAGCTGTGAGATATAGTACAGATATTCAAATTACAGGCATGCCATTGAAATAATTATAAGAATGTGATTTTAAATGCATACGTTTAATGAAAAGCCAGTTAGAAGATATTTTTCTAATTAAGTTATATGTGTGTTTAAATTAAAATTATTTTCTTAAAGTTAATTCATTAATATAACTCTTAAGAAGCAGTTGAAACTGATCTTCAATGGGAAACAATATTTATATATAATTTTTTTCTCATTTTAAAATTGAATGATATGACATATACCAATGGAAATAATAATACGAACTAATATAAAAATGAAGCCCAGTGGCTGAGTGGTAGTGTATCGCACTTCCACACTACAGGTCCGGGGTTCAACTCCTGGGCTGGACAAGGTCAACTCAGCCTTTTATCCCTTCAGTGGGTCGATAAAATGAGTACCAAGCTTGCTTGGGATTTCGTCAGACTGACCACTTCACCGAAACATATACACATGAAACCCAGTGCCTAAGCTCATGATAGCTGAGATGGGCACTTCAAGTCTTGGCCCTCTTGGGATGTTGCGAAATTGAGTTTAGTTTAGTAACATAAAAATAAAATATATTGTATTGTATTGCATTGTATATATAAACACTAAAAATGGAATAAAATAAATTATAATAAAATCACACTTCAAATCAGTAACATACGGATGGAAGAAAGAGAGATAGAGCTAACTTCATATTCCATACAAAAATGGAGAAGTGACTCATCCCTTAAATGCGCAAGCAAGTAAAAACAATATTTTAGATATTTGCAAACCTATTAGCTTAGCTAAAGATATAGTATTCAACGTATTTCAAACGTTTGAAGGATTTTAATTTTAATTAAACTGGCAAATTAATGTAATTGATGATTAGTTCTGAATGAGAACTACATCATGAAATTGATTAATTGTATTGTTGGTGGTCTTATAGACATAAAAGCTCATTAATAAGAAATAGAAACTTATGTGATGAAAAAATAGTAAGAAATAATTGCCCTATTTATCTTTTTTGACGCTTCTCAGATCATACTCAATGAGAATAGATCGTAATATCTTGTTACTAGAGGTGTTCGAATATACAGCTGAGAGATTAATTTGGTGTATTCTCTGCAAAATTATGAAATAACTTAATTGAAAATTATTTTCTTGCTGAAAAATATTAGTTTACTTTTTCCTTTCAAATTTACTTTTTGATTAAAGATATATTCTTTTAATTCTATATTCTTAAATGAATGATTAGAGTAATCCAAACTGGTCATGATACAAAAGAGAGAAAAAACTAAATTAGTATAATTATTAGAAAAATATAGTATATATTTTAACAAATATTAAATTTATTTATAATAAAACATTAATTTAATATAAGCTTTGCATTTAAAATTTGTATAATTCTTGAAAACAGCTTTTTAAAAATTTTAGCAATCATTTTAGACTTTTCTCAAAACACTTTACTAAGAGTAAAAATGTCAATTTTGCATGCATTTTAATTTTAAAAATCTGAAAATTAGGGCAAAGGAGATTTTATCTCTTATTAGTTCGTTAATGTATATCTTATGAAGTTACACATGAGCCTTATACGTAGGTGTATTTTTAATATTAAGTGATCTAAAATATTTTGAGAAGATGTAAAAATACGCCTTTCATGGACTGGAGGGAATTGCTATATTTTTCTTTTAGCAATCTGAGAATGAAAATATTTAATAAACTGTATTCTGGATGACATTAATGTTACTGTACAGCAGTGGTTCTTAAACTTTTAATCGCCGCCCCTTTTCCTATTGTATCAGCCTGACATCACTGACGCTTTGAATACCCCTCTCTGACTCCTCTTAGCCAGATCTATTACACTAATTTGCTGGACTCTACGGTGGAATGGTGCTTTTTAAAGCAATGCATTGACCCCTCTGTTGGTCTTCCAGGGGTCAATTTCCAAACTTAATTGCTTTCTGAAATTTCTAAAAAAACGACGCTTCGAGATGCCTCCAGCAATTTGCTCTGAAAATTATATATTGCATTCCAGAAAGCACTACGGTTGTGTATACTGATGGTAGCAAAGACGAGGATTCTCACTCTGGTAGTGGAGTTCTTATCAAAGACACGAATGGGATTGTTAAATTAAAGAGAAAAGAAATTATGATTTTAGTTCAGTTTTTTAAAGTGAACTCGTCGCTATCAATGAGGGACTAAGTTATACTCTTTCTTCCTTAGACCCTAAGTCCATATGGATTCTGTCTTATAGTCGAAGTGCTATCCAACATTTGTCAAACTGGAATAATGTTGGTAAAAAACACTGGAACTTTTATTCTTAATAAATTAAAACAAGCCTCATCATCTTGTGATGTGCACTTTCAGTGGATCTCCTCGCATGTAGATATTTTAGGTAATGTGCAACCGGATGCCTTGGCGAAAGACGGTGCTAGAGAGGCTCTGGCTACATCTAATTACCTGACTTATCTTGAGCTGTACTCTGCCAGAAAACGTATTGATAAAAAGACTTGGCTCGTCTTCCCGGTTCATATTTGGTATCGAGCTGACTCCTCTGGAGGATCACTTGCTATAAATTGCGACAGACGCACCCAGACGGCAGTTTCCAGATTTCTTAGTGGACATTTAAGAAGCCTTACCTTCCAGAGAGACCATAAAACCCTCCGATTTGTCCAAAATGTAACAACCAGCAGGCTTCTCCGTCTCATATTCTTGGATGCCTGGGTTTGTCCTACGACGAATTACTAGGTCTTCCTATGCTTGCATATAACTTTTTGAGGGTGAATAAACTCATAGATCTCGTCTAGCAGGAGCTAGACTAGGAGAAAAGCAACAACAAGAAAATGTTTTAATTAATACAGTTTTACACATCTTTTAATGTTTTCACGAGGCCTTTCAGAGTCTGTAAAATAGGTAAATCTTAATATTAAATGAGAAACCTTCGCGGACTCCCTATAAAACACTGAGGACCCGCAAGGGTCGGCGGACTATAGTTGAAAAACCGCTTGACTACTGTATAAGCAACCTATATCTTAACACTTGTTCGTTGAGGTTTCATTAGTTGGATACTTTGAGTTATCTTAACATTTTTTTTTAATATTGTGTGATTCATATACATTTTACCATTTTAATACATTTAAATTTTTCCTTTACATTTATTTTACCTACTCCTTATTTCCATAATTTTGCTAATTTTTATGGCTCTGATGGTCCTGAAAACATGAAACATGTTATATCATTCTTCATAATTTATTTCGATGAATGCTATATGATTCAACAATGTAGTATTATTTTATATTTTAAAATTAAATATTTCAAATTTGCTATACTATTTATATAAACAATAAAGAAAAGGATCATCGAGGAAAAAAATTTAATTAAAAGTAAATTTTAATATTTTTATTGGCGATCTGTTAGATCCGATAATTTTTTAACACTGATTGTTGCTTTTTGGAAATTAAATATTCATTTTATAATATATTTAAAAAATGTGTGTGTGGTTTAAAAAGCTATTGTTCTATATAAAACTAATTTACTATTTGACTTTCAATAAATCTATATAATACTAAATTACTATTTGACTTTCAATAAACCTATATAATACTAAATTACCATTTGACTTTCAATAAATCTATATAATACTAAATTACTATTTGACTTTCAAAAAAATATAATTTTATAACGAGTTAAGAAACGTGTTGGGTGTATTTATGATTTACCTTATTCAAGAGCTTCAACATTTTTGATACAAAAGAGTTTGGCAAATTGTGAACTTATTTTGATGTTTGTGTGAGTCTCTTGTTGAGATTATAGTAATAAAAAGATACTTCAAACATATTTTGATTTACCTTATTCAAAAGTTTCAATAACTTTGATTCTTTTAGCTTTTGATAAAAATAAGTTATAAAATTATAGAGTTACTTTGGTGTTTGTGTGAAGTTCTAGTTCAGACAATTGTAATAAAAAGATATTTCAAACATTTTTGAGTTATTCAGTATTTATTTCACCGTTATTAGTTATTTATTTAAATTTAAGTTGTTATTAAAGACATATTGCAGAAATATATCAGCTAATAAGATAATAATTAACTTAATAATGATCAGTTTAAATACAAATTGTAAAATTTGTATTTAAACTAGAAATTTACAAATTAATCTACAAATTAATTAATAATAAAAATAATTAATATGCAAAGAAATATCCAAATTTGAATATTGAAGAAAATATGCTTAAGGTGTTTGAAAATGATTTTATTATTTAGATTGCCTTAATGCTTAATTAATCTATACATTTATTGGCAAGATCCATGACATAACAAATAAAATTATTCTGAGAAAAAAATAATGTAGTATGGCAATAAAAATATTTTTAAAATTATGCGAGTTACTATTATTGGAAAGACGATTGAATTTACTAATGTATGGGCATGGCATATTTTTTTAATGATAAAGCTATCGCTTTCTTCTTATGTATCGGATATAAATCGAAAATATTTTTCATGACACCACTGTCACATCAAGTAAATGTAAAATTTGAAATACAAATATGCTCTAGTAAATATGAATAATACATAACTTTTTCAACTCAAACTACACTGCACTCAACGTGCCAACTGGAAATTTCCATCTTTTTTATGTTTTTTGCTGATTTTATTTTGGAAACCTTAAAAGCAAGTATGCCAAAATCATTGTCCATCCAACATAATAATATGCAGTTAAATATTTAGTGCATGCATTTACATAAAATATCATTGCTTAATTTTAAAATATTTAATTATACATATATATGGGTAGGAAATACACACAAATGTTCATGAAAGAGCTCACAAATCATATTCAAACGAATAATCATTTCCTCATCAAAAGCAAGGAATATTTTAGCAATTGACTGATGACAAAATATTAACTATCACACGCCATTAGTCAATGTAATTGAGTTAGGCGTGCCTAATGTTGTATATTCCACATTTAGGAAACAAGAAAAATAGTTGATTTATGTCCCCCTTATTAATTTATGCAATTATAATGTGTCTAGTTAGTCCTTGTTCGAGAAACGTTTTGTTTTTAAGGAAGTTTGTATTATTTTATTTTGACTATACAGCAGAGCACGTTTTTGTGCGGTCCTTTTTAAGCGATTTTCTCTTTTGGTACGAACTTTATTTATTGCAGTATATGGATTTAAACGGATTTGGCTGCCCTGTTATGTTTTCTATAAATGTATTTTTTTCACTTCAAGACGTTCTGTTTTTTTGTTACAAACAGTCTTTGACACTGCGCGTTGAACTGCTTTCTCACAGTACGATAGCAGTACGCGCTTGATTGAACACGAAACTTTTAATGTAAGTTTATCAATAATTTTATAGATTATGAAGCCAAATAAAAACAATCGGATTCTTGGAGAGAGGATAAAATATATGCAGAGATCCAGTTTTTCAACAAATTGGAAATGCATTTTCTTAAAATAGATACCAATCTACGAAAGGAGTTCTAATTTCCAAAACGATTTTCGGTCATGCGTACCTGGTTATTGTAACGCTTACGAGCAACTGATCAACCGACCGTCGTAGCAAAATCTCATCACTTACTTTATGATGCCAAAAAATAAATCAATTGAAATTGTATCTTCAATTGACGAAAGCGGTTTTGAACTAATTCATAACGCTTTGGGTTACGATGAATAGCAGCATTATGTGCATTTTGAAAACCTCTCAATGAATATAATGAGAAAATTTATGTTTTTAAAATATTTCCATGGATAATTTAATTATTTATTTTGATTGGAAGTATTTTCTCATAAATTTCGTAAATAACTGACATATTTTCTACGTGCAACTATTCTCATGCAGTCCCTCACCACCGCATAAAAAATTCCATAGTATGTCGGCAATTTTGCTTAGGATATGCAAGAGTATTTATGAAATTTTCAAATATATTTTGTGCTGTTCCTTTTTATGTGGTCCCTATCTACCGCCCCAAAACAGATTTTACTGTATATATATTCTTATCTATTTTAAGCCCCTGTGTTCAGGTTATCGTTACCGAAACCAAGTGGGTTAAATCATTATTTCTGAGAAAAATGGAGCTGAATTATTTCGTTGTGAAGTTGAATGGAATAATAATATAATGAAAGATAATACGTAATAAAATATTAATATTTAACATAGATAAATAATCATCATGAATAAATAAGATAATATATTAGTGACATGGTGATCTTGCCTTACATTTGTACACGCTAGTCTTCTCGAGTGTTCATTTCATTGATCTGTTCCTTCCAGTAACAATTGGTGCTAACGCTTTGAACAATTGTATACATACGGCGCAGGTGGCAATGTGAATATGCAGCATCGTACATCATATAATATTCGAAGTCATTCAGTTGATTAGAAGGTCTTCGATATTGTCCTAACAGCAGTATTCCAGGAAAGTTAAACCAGAGAATGAGAAATAATATTCCACCGCAATTGTTATGTGCTTATACACAATGCTAATTGAAATATAAAAAGTTAAGTTTAGTTGACCTGGATAGTTTAAGTATCTATATATTTGGTACAAAAGGATTTGCATACTATATTATACTAAATAACGGAATTAATTTTGGAGTACTTGATTTTTTTGGTCAAAATAGTGTACTATTAGTACACTATTTTGGATAGTATACTTATTGTATAGTGCACTAGTGTATAAAACAATAAATTGTTATTTATTTTCATAAAATTACTTTCACGCTGTTAAATTTAAACTTATTTATATGATAAATAAATGTATTGCAAACTATAATTTGAGAAAATGTGTTTTGAACAATTCGAAAAATTTATTTACAACATCTGAATAAAATTTGTGATGTTAAGGGGACATGGTAAGATTTAAGCATACATTTTTAATTTAAGTATTTTCAAGATTTTTTAGTTGCCTCCTATGTGTGTATACTATGTAAAACAGATTTTGTGCTCAAAATTTCATAAAAGCTAGGCATTTAATTTTTCAAGGAAAAAAAGTTTTGGAAGTGATTTTAAAATGCTACTTCTCCTACAAAAATATACGAATACACATGGAATTTGATTTAGAAGTATGCAATCTATGTATAACAAAACTTGGTATGGATTTTGCGATAACATGATTGGTATTTGCACTATACTTCTTTTTATGAATGCTTATTGAAAATTCCTTAAAAAATGTATAAACTCAGAGTTTAGTTATTTTTAAAAAAAATAAGCATTCCTTTGATTCAAAAACGAATACATGTGCCATTAGCAATACGTAAAAAAAATTTCAAAGCATTAGGCACAATAGAAAAAACGCCTTAGCATTTTAAATGAAGACAAACTAGTTATTTTATCTTTCTGAGGTAAGTAAGTTTTTGATTTGCCATATGGATGTGAATAAAATCGAACGTAAAATTTATCCTAATTCTGCGTTTTCTAAGTTAAAAGTTTTCAAATTTTGTGAGTTTGCAGAAATGTATATAAAAAACAATTTAGGCTTAAAAAATTATTTTTGATTTTTTGACTGATTTTTGTCAATTGAATCGTGCTGTGTCCCCTTAAATTAATTCAAAGATAATAATTCATTTTTTAAACTTGTGATGAAACCCACTAAGTCTGCATAATTAAGTATGATGCCTGAATTCACAAGATTTTTACTCGCATCTGCCATGTAAGGGGGTGTAGAAGTTATTTCTTTTATCACAGAGACAATTATACAAGTATTTATTTTTCAATTAGCTTGTGAAGGGAAGATAATCACCATGCACTATCAGAAATGATTTAACTTATTTTATACCAATAGAATGGAAATGTTTTAAATCTAAAAATGAGTTTTTGCAAAAAATTGAAATCACAATTTGTAAGCCATGCTTTATTTTTAAAATTTGGGGAACTTACTAAAAAACTGTTTAAAACACAATTCCGCAAAACTCATTGTTGTTACGTTTAACGAGCCATGTCTAAGAGATTCTTTCTGGAAACTAATCTGGAAAGATTTTTCTTTAATGTTCATTGAATGTTTTTAACTGTTTTTTTTCTTACAGAAGAAAAGTGTTAAATAAATGAGTAGAAAGAGACTGGAAGAGCAGCTAGAGATGAAAAGTAATTTTCTTGTTCGATCATAGAGCCGACTACGTTATTTTTGCTCAGTGAATTATTGTCAGAAAATATTTTCTGAGCATTGCTTTGTGACTCTATGAATATTTAGGAAGACTGCAGTGGTGACTACATTCCGTTGCTAACTGGCAAATAAATATCAGTACAAATATATTTGTGTTTGTGAAAAATTGAATGGCTTATACGCGTACTTTCACGCCTAATCCGAGACAAATTTCTGAGGATTTCTCAGAGTTAGTTGTGCATGTTATGGAGATTTCGCCACAATGTTATTTATAACAAAAACTGATCTTAATTTAACTTTTGGTTTGCGGTGTCTGTTTGATGATAAATCTTCTGATATCAAGACATTTGAACACTTTTGTAGGAAAGGAATATCATAAATATACATGGTGTATCAGTACAACTGTTACAAATTTTTAGGGCGAATAGAGTACACCCAAGCAATGGGAAATCATATAGCAATGCATGATCGCAAACGCTTTCCTGACGCGGTAGGGATGACATAAAACTCAAGATAGGAAAGGAATAAGAAGGGGAAAATGTGTATTACTCTTAGTACAACAAAATACTTAGGAAGTTATAAATCCCTTCTTCCCTGTGACCCGGCTAGAGGTGTGGAAGGAACTAAAGGTTCATACGCATGATGACTTCAATTATTTTATTTATTACTATTTTCAACTCAGACACAAAAAACAGATAAATAAGAAACTAAAAAGATCTAACTATCTAAATAAGATAACTTAAATCAGTAATAGAACGGGAGAGAGACCAGACTGCTTTGGGGAGAATATATTCAATCATGCAGCTCTACCTTAATATAACTTTACACAGAGCTAACGTATTTAATGAACCGCACTATTAGTTTAACTTTTTAAACATCGACTTGATTTAAGATCACAGTACCTGAAACTCTTGCAGTCTTCTATTTCCTTCACGTTGACTTTAACACCTCATCCAGTTAATCTAATCACTTTCCAAATATTCCAACTTCTGGCTTCTTACTCTGTTTACGTGTACGTTTCACTACCAATTTACTTCTCTTCTAATCTATTCACAATTCACTAACTCTCAAACTCACGAATAATATATATATATATATATATATATATATATATATATATATAAACTTATTTTGTGTGCATATCACGCTTTCTGCCTTTCAGAGATGAAAAATTCCCTAGAGGTAAGTGGAAGGACACATATATATCCGTCACGAAGTCCTTGGTTGTTGTATGTGATAGGTGGCGCAACGTAAGCCAAATCATCAGGTGGCGGTGCATGAGCCCTCGTGAGTTTTGCTACCACTCTCTCCATGCATCTTTATTTCGCCTTCTGATAGATTGGTAGTAAAACGGAACGTTATACGGACACTAAGCTGGATGATATACATCTGACGTAAATCTACTGATTGCAGTTGTATCCCTATGAGGCAAACCCTCATTCAAGCCTTACTTGCACCAGAAATTGTCCGACAGATTGTCCGATGATCCTTCATCGTTGACACACTGGAATGAGAGAGAAGAGCAAGAACCCCAAGGGATGGGGGGATTCTTTTGGATGTGATACAGAACAATCAGTGTACAAGTATGCGGACTATCAACACTCATGTCAGAATTTGCCCTATAATCGTCTAGTGGATCCAGCATACTAACGGTGTGCACCTCCTCTCCCAGACATGTGCCCTTATTGTCTCTTTAACGTTCAATTATTTTCCTACATTTTTTTTTGTTGTACTAAAGATAATAAACTTTTTTTTCTTCTTATTTGTGTCCTGTCTTTCTTATCTTTTGTTGCGTCACTGCCGTGCCTGGAAAGTGTTTTCGATCATGATTTCTTATATGATTTCTCTTCCTCTAAGTTTACTCTATCTGTTCTGAAAGTTTGTAACCGTTGTACTGATATACCCTGCATTATGGATTGCATGAAAGGATATTTTTCTTAAAAAACATATTCAGGGTAAATAGTTTAAAAACAAATATATACTAAATAGTTTTTACAATCAATTGTAATCCACTATCTATAATATGCAACTAAAGATTGCTGTGGTACGCAGAATTTTAATTATAAAAAAAAAATTATCAACTTACTCTTAAATTGCTGTCTGATTATTACCATTATTCTTTCATTTCTTTAAACTTTAATTTTTATTTCTAATAATTATTTTTGGTTTATTTAGTGCTTATATTAAGGAGTATATGTTATTATTCTGTTATAAATTTCTGTTCCATACTTCTAAGAAATCAGAACGGACAAAAAAGCACCTGGTATGAACAACAATATCGCTAAAAAATTTCGGAAAAGGCTTTAAATTTCACAAAACATACATTTTTCTTTACGATGTCATGAACCAGATTAAATTCTTACATTGAATTTTACGTATGAACAAGACACGTTTTAATATTCAGATACACTAGCATCACATAATTGATTAAATTATTTTAATCACTTTATTTCAAAACAATGTTCTTAAAGTTCTTGCATTATAATCTGTTCTAATGTTAAAATCAGATTAGAAAATAAAATATGCGTAAAATTAACCAATTCTCTTCATGATGTTTAAAAAAGATGAACATAAAATTTTAACACAATGGATTTTAATTAAAGTAACTCGAATATATATAAAATAAAGAAAAATGTAATCTTATTACCGCCTAAGGGAAGTAATTTGCTTCGCAAAACCACAAACTTTATGTGTCATTATAAGTGAGATGAAGCATTCATTAAAGGTGGAACAGACATTTTAATTTTCAACAAGGGATCGATTTAATCTTTGTTTTCCTCTTCTTATCACAGAATATTTAAGAAAAATTCGATGAAATTTTCCATCGTAATTAAGTATTTGGAATCAAATGGGAGCTTTAGAGAAATTATAAAAATTGCATTCATACATTTAGTTAGGGAGCACTTATTTCGTGGAAAAATGTTTTAAATTGGAAGTTGAATTGTTCATAAGTGTGGTAATATATTTTTTTTTACAAAATGAGACAAAGTAAATATAACTAATTTTGAAGTGGAGTGCATCCTTCATGCTGTAAATTCCTGAAATAATTTCATTAGATGAATTTTAATTGTCGATTTTTCATTCATAAGGATTTTTCTTAACTTAAACTTTTCTCAGAGTCTTTCGATTGCGTGGCATGATACCTATGGAGAAAGAAGACACTCATGTCACCAAATGTGTAGATAAAAAGAAAATTGTTAAGAACAAGCAAGAAAGAGCTACTTGATAACAGTTTAAATTTATGTAATTTTTAAAAAAATTAATAGTAAAAGTTTTTGAGAATAATTGTTTTAAAATTTTTAATTGGGTAATTGAACTGATATGGCCTTTAATAAAATGGAAGAGCAAGATAGATGTAATTAAACATATTTAATCAAGAGCACTTACAATTATATATGAAAATAAATGCAACTGCGTGATTATTTATTCAGTTTAATAACTTACATTCTCAAGCCTACATAAACTTTAGAATAACAACCAAAAAGATCAGTTATTTATATAAGAAATATATTTATTAATTGATAACTGCTAAAATGATATTTATTAATTAAACGAGGAGGGATTACTTCGTGTCCAACTAATTATGGACCAATCCCATTGTACAGATTATAAAATTATGTACATATTTGTCGCTCAAATTGTAAGGCTGTCATTTACATGCATTATGTAGTTCTATTTTCAACTCTGATCTATTTTTTAATTTTTTTTTCTTTCGTACACTTTTTTTATTTGTTCTTTTTTTAACAAAATTCACCCTTGGTACTTCTCTTCAATTAAATTAAACATTTTACGACCCATTTTTACTATCTATATGTTATGTATAAATAAATTTATTACATTGTCACGACGCACTTTTTTTTCCATATATTTTGAACATCTCCATTAATTCTTGCATATATTCTATTCTCTGTTGTATTTGGTTCGATCACAAATAATACAAACGTGCTCCTTCTATTTTCAAATACGCATTTATAATCTAATGTTGCGTTAAACTTTGAGCTTCAAGTAGTAGATTGAACTGAAATTTGTGCATTATTGCCAATTTATAACAATAATATTTAACAGGATTTACTGCATTTTTGTTATTGTTCCCGTGTGTGACATAAATAAATAAATTTATTCCATCATAATGAAAAACTATTTTAATATATAGAAATATGACCATCAATAATGATTTGTGTAATTTAAAAACATATAAAAAATATATAGTATTTCGTTCAAAAATAATATAACTTAAACACTTTGTTTTGAAACGTTTGGAAGTTCTTTCAAAAAATTGATAGTTATCAAATCTTCATGAAACTTCTTAAAAATTAAAAAAATTAACTTTTTTACAATTTTTAGTGGTTTGATGCATGAGAATATGATTATTTAATTGATTAAGTATACTATTGTCAATTAATAACTTGAACTAGTTAATAATATAATAACATAATAAAAAATAAATATAATATTTGTTAAAAAAATAAAAAATAAAATTAAAAAAAAACAACTTTTTTTGAAACGTTTGGAAGTTCTTTCAAAATTGATAGTTGTCAAATCTTCATGAAACTTCTTAAAAATTTAAAAAATTAACTTTTTTACAATTTTTAGTGGTTTGATGCATGAGAATATGATTATTTAATTGATTATAACTTTGTATAACGAATTTAATAATTACTAGTCTACAAAAAATATCTTAAGCAAGTTTCAGAAATAATAACCTTTGAAATGAAGAAAAATTATATTTTAACATGATTCATTGTTGATTAATATATATTACTATGAGCAAATCAGAAACATTGTAAATTTTTTACAGATAACCATAGTTCTTATTTTACAGAATATTCAAGACTATTTAAACACATTTCTCCCCGAACAGAAATTTGCTCTTATTATAGTTTCTTCAACAGTTAGAAAATTTTCAGTTTCAACTTCGTAATAAATGTGTGCAACCGAAGTAAAATTCCAAATTTAAATTGAGAAACTGATTAAAATATTTCTAATATTTTCACGATTTACTTCTCTTAAAATTGTATTTTATGTAAATTGAAATTATTATTTATTAGCAACTGAAAAATTCAAGAACATAAGCACTCTTTCATTACATATTATTCCGGAAATTCTTTTAGATGGCTTATTTAAGAAAAAAGTCTAGATAAATAAATAAATTTTGTATGCAATATTACATTCTAAAATTAATTATAAGTTCTAATATATATATTTATACGTAACATTGCTTAAATATTGTGTATATGTGCCTTTTTTTTATCAAAATTCTAATAATCAACTGTTAGGACCATTGTTCGTAAGAGTCGACATAATTTTTTTGTACCATTAATTCTTCAAAACAAAATAATAAATTCCAGTGATTACAATTGCATGAATAATAACAGAACATTAAGTTTTCAAATGTCTAAGATTCCTTTTTTCTCTTCTTTCCTTACGCTGAACTACTACTATCTATTTCAAGCATATCTTAAGATTTCATATTAAGTATTCGAAAAAATATATTATTCGAATATTTTCCAATTCTTCATCAGCATCGCAGATACGATTATAAGTAGATGTTTAGGATAATGTAATAAAGCTCAAGAGGATAACACAATAACGTTCTGAACAACAATAAAAAATGTCCTAGGATAATGTGATCATGTTTGAAGATAATATAATACTAACAATAACGTAATTCGTATAGATTGACACAAGGATAATACTTTTCTATATAACAATAAAAATCCCAGCCATAAATACTCAAGCTTACTAAAATGTGATTAAGAAATTGAAAATCATTTCTTTGTAATGGTCGTCATAAAAATAAATTGCAAAAAAGTGTGGATCATTTAAGTATCTCGTTTATGTACAAGTGAACTTTTAATAAAAGCAAATAAGTTTGAGCTTAGCTATAATTGAAATTAAATTTAATGATAATACCAATGGTTTGGTTTCTGTGCATTTGTTTACGAAATCTGGAAAATAAGTGAATATATGAACTAAAAAAAAAAGTTTTTTATAAAAAAAAACGCATTTTTATCTTTTAAGCATTTTTCAGTATGTTTTAAATTGTTTTTATTTTTTTTTATTTTAGAAATAGATTTTCTGTCACGTGAAAAATTACGAATGATCCTTCTGGAAAATTTTCTTTGCTCTCAAAGTTGACTTTTTAATTTTTTTTAAATTGAAGAATGCAGTTTAATAGTAATTTAAATAGTAAGTTATATGTAAGATTTTTATCTTTTAATTATAGCAGAACACTATTCAATTTTGTAAATAAAAATAAATATAATTCGGTGAAAAAGTTTAAATAGTAAGCATTATTACATGTATAATTATTGAAAGGTATTGTATTTAACAGATGGAATTTGATTATTGACAATTGATATTTGATGATTGACAATTACGTAGTAATATAAAATTAAAATGAAAGAGAATAATAACACAAAAAAGGGTTTTCTTTTCGTTTAAATATCAGAATAATGAAAACACTCTCACTTGGAAAATATTTTTCCACACTCTTCTTTAAAGGATGTTGCTTTAAATTATTTATGATTTTAAGCATCAAACTTTAACCTAATTGATACGGAAAATTCTGTAATAACATTTTCTAGAAATGTTTACTGATCCTTCAAGAATATATTTTAAGAAGAAACAAGAAAGATTTTTACACAAATTAATTGAACTTATAAGTTACGCGGATATGCATAAGATTCTAAAAACTATAAAGAAACAGTTTAATTTTACTTCTGAATTATTTTTGAACTGATTATTCTTTGACCTATATTATGCTAATTTATTTTATTATATTATCTGAGAACTGAAATTTTTATCTATGAAGCTCGTAAAATTATTATTTTTCATGTTTTTAAACATTTATCTTGAAAACACGTTATTAGAGTGCAATTTTTTCTGATTGTATTATTCAAATGCCACCATCGTTATTGTGAAGTATTTAGTTTATTAAACTACACTTGTGCACTAAATTAAGAGAACTTACACATTTTTTCGATTTTCTGCAGAACTAACACACAGAATTTTGTGAAATTTGCTATGAACAAAAATTTATAAAAAAAGAAAGATATTATTATTAATGTAATGTATGCATGATTATCAGTAAAACTCCTGACGCTGGAGATTCAGGGCTCTTCAGACGGCCTTCGCGCGCTTTAGAAGTGGTCACCTGCATGGTATGACCTTTGTGCAGGAGGTAAAATATTTCTTTACCTATTCCTGCTTCTCCTGCTCATCTTCTGGACTGCTGGGGCATTTCCCTGGGTCAGATGTTTGTATCAAGACCTGGCTTGTGACAGTATTATGCGGAAAGGTCAAATGGACTCGGTGTGTAGGCTTTTCTTGCTCCAAGGGGATTGGAAACAACAACGACACTCTTGGTGTTGGGATGTCCAAAAAATTCACGTTATTATATCAAACTGAAAGGTAATCTAATATGGGGTGTAGTACTATTTCACAGTCAGACAAGTTGCAAAGTGGGATGGCTTGTTGGATGGATGGCAGTTGAAAAAAGTATCTATGATATTCGATTAAACTCCTGCAGTAAGCTGTCTTTTTTCCTGAATGGTTCTTAAAGAAGAAGGCGATATGCAATTGCTCTTCCAAGATATTTATATTAAACCCTTACTTGTCCTATATAGGATTAAGGTTAAAAATCGGTCCGGTCAAATCACGCGGCGAATAGTTTTACTTATCAGGTAACCGTAAGCATTTGAGCACTTTGTGGACAAGTGTTACAGCCAACTGCGCTCTTTAAGAGTAGGACAAAGGGCTTTAAGGTTTCCTTTTCATACATAGCAATTGGAGAGCCTTTGATAAACAAACACAGATGTGTGCTGCTATCTCGCATAATGCCTGCCCAAATCATTGAACCTCCATCACTGTAATGATCCGTTTTTCATGGGGGGGATTTTACAGTGTTTTAAATTCTCTGTAGGCATAGGTATGACGGAAACAAGTGTATAGACTGAATTTGTGTGTGTGCACTTACCTGAAATCTTGTTCAAGGCGAATAGTATTTGCATCATGCTTAATGCGTTTTCTTTTGGAGGAATTGGAGTTCTTACTAGTGTTATTGATTTAATGATTGATAGACGTTGTAAGAACAATTTTATTGAAGTTAATCTAAGGGATCTCAATAGCAAACTTACAGTTAAAGAGAAATCATCCTTCATTCTTATCCGAATACTCAAAATACACTTAACTTTTACAAGCAGATTTAATAGATGGCCGTGAAGGTTCTAACAAGCATCAGGAAGAATTCAATCGTCTATTTCTTTAAGATGACTTTATATATAAATTCAGAAACTTCTATCTAATTTTTAGACGCTTATTATTATATCGTCTGACACTTTGATTTTTATCAGAAATTCATTCACAAACTTCTCCGCATACAATCATTTAATATGACTTTGAGCAGCAAAGCCAACTAACGTATATCATTGTATTTCATATTTTTCACATATATTACCATTCCTTCAAATCAATCAATAACAAATAGAGTCTCTAGAGATTAATCAAAGGTAGAGAAATCACTTAATTTTGTGTAAAATTGTACATATAAAGATAAGTCATGATCATACATATAAATTAAAAAAACCTACGTTTGCTACAGTTTTTTAATTTTTCTTTCTAAATTATAATTCTTTTGAACAAAAATTCCGGGAATATTTTTGATTAAGAGAATATGCAAAAATATAGCCACCAAATTTTTCATAAAAACCAAAAATTAATTATTTTTTAAAATATTCATATTTGTTTTCAAAAAAATACATCCTAACTTTTTGTGATTTTATTATTTTAATTAAAGCAAATGTTAAAAAAAATGAAAGAAAAATAATATGCATTGAGTAAAGTATTTTAGAATTGTAAGGATTTTATGACATACTAGCCGTTACCTCCCGCTTCGCTGGGCATTTCATGATGTTTTATAAATATATCTGTTTATATTCTGACAGACAGACAAAAATTTTAAAAATTGGTTTTTTGTTATGAGTACCGTATATACTTTTAGTGCATTAAGTAAAAAGCTGCTAATTTGAAATTACAAACAGACACATCAATTTTATTTATTTGTTTAGATCGGGATTATAATAACTATTGTTTAAATGTGACTAAAAATGTAAATAAAAAAAAGAAAGGATTAAAACTAACCGTAAAACTTATCAATTTTTTGTTTCTTGCATTGCTTTTTGCTTATGAAGCCTTGATTTATTATTTTTAAAAGTGCATCCGAAACAGCCGATGCTCTACTTAACTGAACAGTGAGATAACTATCATAAAAAAATTATGGCACGTGTCAGCGTATTATCATGTGCGCGTAACACTATTATGTCTCATGAAGAGCATCGGTCGCCAGTAACCAAAACAACGACTTCATTAGCTCAGCTTGGCGTTCAATTTGGCGTTCATCTTGGCATTCAGTTTCACGTTCACCCGTATAGTTTCCGTTCCCGTAAGAATACGGGAATAAAATATAGCCTATGTTACTCCCCGTTAATGTAGCTTTCCATTAGTGAAAGAATTTTTAAAATCGCACCAGCCGTTTCCGAGATTAGCCGGAACAAACAGACAGACAGACAGATAGACAGACAGACAGACAGACAGACAGACAGACAAAAATTTTAAAAATTGGTTTTTTGTTATGAGTACCGTATATACTTTTAGTGCATTAAGTAAAAAGCTGCTAATTTGAAATTACAAACAGACACTTCAATTTTATTTATTTGTATAGATTGTTATTTAGCAAGGCAACACAGTCATGAAAAAAATCCTTAACACTTAACCATTGCAGGAAAATAACATTGTATCCTTAATTGTGACAGTAATGTGTTTCAATTATTTCCTAAGTTCCCTTACATATCGCTTTTCCTTACATCATTATGATCAGTTTATAGCGCAGTAAAAGTTATGTGCTCATAATAAGGGAAATATATGAAAAATATAGAAAAGTACTGTTTCACTCCTCTGGTTTTTTAAATACATTTACTATGTATCATTATATAATTCTAAAGTTTTATAACTTCAACAGTAGTTACTTAGAAGATAGCAATATAACAGGACTAAATATTTAAGCTAATCTTATTAGGATGGCTCTTGAAAAAGTCAAATACAGAGTAAAGATTAACTCAAAGGTTTTTTATACTGAACGAGGCCTGAGACGGGGGATTCTCTTGCTTTTATAATGTTCATTATATCACTTGGAAAAGCTGTAAGAGATTGTAATACTAACACCAGAGGCACTATTTTCAATTGATCCATGCAATTATTAGGTTTCGCTGACGATATTGATACCATAGGTCGAACAAAACAAAATGTTGTAAATGCTTTTGTCTCTCTTGAGAAGTCTGAAAGAAGAATGGGTCTCCCTATTAATCAAGAGAAAACCAAAGTTTTGGCTGTAACGCAGAAAACTATGGATTATCCTTTTTAAACATTGATAATTTTATTTTTAAGTGTGTACAGCAGTTTAAGAATCTTGGAACTATTCTTATTACTCCTAATTGTATAAAGCAGGGGTGGGAGGACTTTTCTAGGTTACGGGCTACTTTCCATTTTTTTAAGGTGTTGCGGTCCACTCTGTCGCGTAGGTGTGGTCCTTCTGTATTGAAATTGTATGTTTTTTAGTACTTGTTTTCGACATCGTACCCTTCTTTTAAAATATGATAAAATACTATTTCTACTACAAGAACTCAAGGAACACAAAATTGTTAAGTTGAATGCTTGAAAAACTATGAGGAACTGCTAGACCGTGGAACGTGGACGTAATCAGTGCATCGAGTTGAGAAGATACGCGAATCGATGGAACTGAAATCGACTTAAGTACTTAATTTGTTCGCTACCGAGTAACGCGCCATCGTGGGATATGACATAAACACAAGTCCCCAATCCCATGGAATCGCAGGAAGAGATGATCATCAACATTTATTGTCCCCCTACAATTCCCCGAGGGGGGATTTTACCCCTACAATGGCGTGGAACATGTTAAGAGTCATCGTTCGCTTCCAATGAAGATACATGTGTCGTCTACACATTTATCGAATCATTTGCTTAGGTAAACATAATCGTATCGATTCTGAAAAGACTATTCTAAAATCTAGTTGGTATCAGTGTTTCATATAAATAGGTTTTCTGTAGTAAGCGTGTCTTTGTAAAAGCGATCCCCCCAAATGCCTTGGAGGTCCACCAGTCGATCGCAATCAACTTAATGCCCATTACGGGTATAAATCTTGGAATAAATAATAGGCTACTTAAGCAAACAAATGTTTCCATTGGTTGAAAAGCCAATTTATTAATGTCGAAACAAAAATAACAAAAAACTTTAATTAGATCAATAGCTTCGTATAGACGCTAAGATTGGCAATTAAATAAATCTGAAAATGATAAGCAGCTGAATTTTGAAAAAAAAATACTCCGAAAAATCTTGAGTACAGTTAAGCAAAATTATGGGTCTATAGAATACAATATAATTATGAAATCTACAGCAGTTTTTGAGAAGGGGATATTGTCAAATTTATTAATGCTAGCTGCATTGGATGGTTAGGACACATTTTTAAATGTAATGATCAAACCCAAATAATTAGTGACATTTTCAAAAATGCAGGAACAATAAGAAGATAAAACCCACCGCACAAGTTGGGTTGATTGGGTTGAACTCTACGAAGGGGGCGCGAACATATTGAAAAGTCAAAAAAAATATTATTTAAAACATTATTAATTTATGGTAAGTAAACAAATATAAAATGCATTCTGACATAATAAAAAATAAAATGCACATTTACACTGATATAATAAATCCATACATATTATAATACATTTATAGTAATATAAATGTACTATTCCTGCACAATGTATTTTATAATTAACTTAACAATACTAAGTTAAGAAGAAATTTAATAACCACCCCATGTATGTGGACTTGTCACATATAAAATTATATCCAAAAATTAACATTTATCTTGATAATTTTTACGGTTTATAATTAATATCTGAACTGCCAATTAAAAGCTACGCAATTCGTTCTCCAATACCACCGTTTTCTACGTAAGGGCGGGTATGTAACGTATTTGGTAGGGGGGGGAGAAAAGGAATAAATAAACAAATCCTCTGAAATAAGTAAATCTTTCGCAAACGCTGTCAGGGCCCTTTTATTGCATTCCAGATCCTTCGAAATAATTATATGGATAGCAGTGCACAGAAAAGATTGTATTTCGGAATGACGTATATATACGTCTGGGAAAATTATCGCTTTGATTGAGAGAGACGTTTATATACGTCGATGGTACTTAAGAGTTTAAAGTCGAGTTGTATCTTTTTCGTCAAAGTATAGTATTTTGGAATTCAATACCTTGTTATTGTATGGAAGGGGGCGCGATGAAAATTATGATGGAATACTGAGTCGCAAATAGTGAAAGTTTGAGAAGCACTGATTTAGACACATAAAAACATGAAGTTTTTCTATGAACCAAAATTAGGCATATTTGATCGAGTAATGCGCACTAATTTCATATCTTATTTTATAATTAACCGTCAGTGAAAAAATAAAATATTATTTACATAAGTTCAATCATATCAATAAAAACAAAATTTAGAAATTGTATTCTTGCCGAGTAGAGTCATGTAGAAAAAAATGGAACAAGAAAATAGTAAAACGATTTCAGTAGATGTACCAAAATCAGAATATTACTGAAAGTTACCCAAAATAATTTACCATTTAAAGAGTTTTTGTTAATGTTATTTTCATGAATAAAAATACAATCTCCCATTAATTGCAGACTGAAAGATATACTACAGTCGGACCCCGATTTAACAAATTCACCTGGACCGAATATTTTATTCGTTAATTCAAAGTTATTCATAACATCAAAGTCCCAAAAACTGCTATTTTTTTACTTAACTTTTGAAGTTTTTTAATAATTAACGAAACAAAAATATATCCATAGTTAGAAAGTTCACATTTTTTATTCAGTAGCTAAAAGTATTCTTAGCGAATAATTACGCACCTGGTAATTCAAAATTTTAAAATACTCACTAATAGATGATTGGCAATCTTTTTTTTATTGTTGGCTAGAAATAGATCTCTTTTAAATTCTTGCAGAGAAATATTGCGTCATTTCTATCCTGGTGTATGATGTACGTTTACACAGTTTCCCAACAATGTAAAGCATTAGAAAATGTTATTGTTTTGATAGGAGTCATAGAAAGGAATTTCCTGTTCTATTCAAAACTCATGCGTTAGGTTGCATTCATGACTCATCTGAATGTGTTAAATGTTATAATGGGTTGCAATCTTTCCCTCAAAATTTGCTGCATTTTGAACAGTCTTTTTCTGTTCAGGACAAAACGTATATGTCATTTGAAAAGAAATCCGATCCTTTCTAATTAAAACTTGTAAACAAGTTTTGGCTGTTGAAATAATTCGTTAATTCGAGGCCTATTGTTCGTTAAATAAGGGATTTTCGCCATCATTTTTTCGTGGAAAAGAAAAATTGGTTAATTGTTGAATCGGGGTTTGACTGCCTTTAACTGAGCTGTGTGTGTGTATAAAGATACCAAATATAAATCTATTCAAACAATACTTAAATGGAGTCTTTTGTTAGTGATCTGCGGTATGTAATTTCCCTGATTAAGAGCTGTAGTGTTACATGGATTCAAATTTGGATGCAATATTTTCAGAGTTGGAATAAATTCTTTTATTATAATTTTATAAATAACTCTTTTTTTAAAATTTCAATAATATTTTAATTTTTTTTTACTTTAAGATTTTTTTAAAAGTTTTTTTCCCTTTCATGGTAAAGTTACATTAACCGAACGGTCTTGACACCTGCTCCTGGCTTACGATGTTTTTGCCGATTTGCTGGTTCGAAATCAAAAGATCCACACTTTCGAATAATTGGAATAGTACTTGATGAACAAATAGAGAGCTTCAAAGTCATTCATTTGATGTGGTATGGAAATTAGGAGGAGTTACATTTGGGTGCCTCTTGATCAAGACTCAAGAAATACGAACTCCCTCACCAACAACCACCCTGCGGCTTGCACAATTTCATTTTAAAATTTACACTTTATTTATTTCAAACTGAAGTTTAATGCTATGTTATATTTGAGAGCTATACTAATATGTATATTATTAAATGAAAAATCACTTTCATAGTTCTTTTTCTGCAATACGAGAATCTGGTATACAGCAACAAAAACTCCGAATCTGCACGTCTATTGCATAGGCTTTATATATTTACTCACAGAATTAAGTGCATATGATCAATCCATGTAGTTTCAATCAACAACTATCTATGCATCCAACTAATCTATAACTGATCCTAATTTTTTTATGGGATCATAAGAAAACATGTCATACCAGGCTTATGCATTATTTCTGTCCTTACCGTAGTATGTTAGTAATCGTCTAAAGACAGCTCGTTCAATAACATCCATCCCCTAGAGGGAGAAAACTCTATGCTAGCCTAATTCTGATGAAGGTGAAATTCTTTTTCTTCGCATTAGGTTTCCGCAGAAAGACAAAAATTCTATTTATCCCCGTCCCCAGATACGTGGGTGAACTAATAGGGTTTCCCGGACCCCGTATTAAGGTTATCTCTTTCGGTATGCCATGCAATAAATGAAACTAACAAAGCTTGCGGAGTTCCATATAGACGGGACACATACATGTAAGTAAAGCGAAGTCTCCAATTTGTTCTTTATACTAAAATGGAAGGAAAAATGAAAAGTAATAGTCTTTTCTGTTTGTTATTTGTCTGGAGATTGAAGTCTATTGATGTATATAAATGGGTTGTTGGCGGGCAGTTAACAATCTCAATTCTAGTACTTATAAAGCTTTCCAATCTCTTGAATGAATATTTATTGCTATGTAATCATCTCGATGATATATGTTTTAAGAAAAAATAATAGTTATTCTTTAAAAAATTTGATTAGTGTAAAATATATAACATATGATAAGAAATATAAAATAATATACATGATTAGTTATGTATACTACTCTACAGAAAGAAAAATGACTTTCTCCCAAATGTTATGCAAAAAGTGTTTTCTAGATGAAATACAGAAGCCTCAAAATGAAAAATATTTGCAATAAAAGATTACACAGACGTAATCTGGATACTAATAATTTAAATGATAAATCGCCTATTTGACAACCAAATAAAACCATGCTGAATATTTGAATTAAAAACCATTTTAGAGAATTTTATAATAATTTAATTACTGAATAAAAATAATATTGTTTACTGGAATAGAAGCAAGTATACTTTTGAGCTATTTTTTATAATCCAAATGGTTCCTGAATGACCCTTGTGCTTCAGCAAAATATTGTTAAAGTTTGTACTCATTTATTAATACAAAAATAAATAAAACATAGAAATTATTATGCATTTATTTTTATTTCGTATTTTAAAACATTACGATAGATGAGTAAACGGAAACGTTAGTCTTATGAATATCTAGTATAAGGCGCCTAAGTCAAATTATATTTGTAATTAATGAACATTGATAAATACCAAGAAATGTAGATGTGATAGCTAATGATTCTATCTAAATTTCACAGGAGTCATTCTTTTGTTCTTAAAAAGCCTTGAAATTTCATTTCAGGGAGAATTTGAAACTCCAAAACAAAAATGAATTCCTTTATCTTTCATTTCTTATATGTATCATGTGTATTTTGTTAAATCTGGGGGTAGAAACCTAACTTTTACTTTCTATCTTTAAAATAATACTTTATGTAAACTTCCATGCATAACGGACATTTCATCATCGAAATAAAAATAGAACTTCATGGCACGAACAGGAAGAAACATGAATAGTACGAAGTCGAGCATGTTTTTCCCCCAAAAAATATGACTGGAAGTCATTTTGAAACATTTCTCTCAGAAAGATTAACTGACTACGACACTCAACTTTTCTAGGATAGATTTTTGTCGATTTATGGAGTTATTTTTTCTTATAACGTTTAAAATTGAAACTTATTTTTATTGTTATGTCATATTGGAAATTTTTCTGCATTGACTTACGGAATTTTATGATTCATTCTTACTCTTGCAATATATTTAAAAACAAACTTTCTTCCGAGAAATCTATCTTTTTTTAATAGATCTAATGAATGTTCATTTAATACATTCATTTGTGTTCATTAATGTTCCTTTTTAACATCTCTGCTCTGAATAATCGTTTATACTGTAATAAAATCTCGGATCCTTTAATTACAGTAGACATTCAGAAACAATAATAAACTTTTACAGAAAATGCAGATAATGTGTTTCTGTATTTCCGTATTATTTAAACTTTTTAAATTTTTATTGCATTTTAATAAACTTGTTGTATAATTTTGTTTTCTAAATGTGCTCGTTCTCAAAAGGATGAGCTGGTTTGAATATTTATTTTCTTAGAAAAAATGTTACTGGGTTTTACCACCATTTATACCTGATGTTACATATGCCACCACATCAGCTCTTAGGTTACCTATATGATCTCTCTTAAAAATGATTTAATCTTCCGTTAAGCGTGCCAATCACTCAGATGCATAGTAAAAATAGTTTCGATCCTGTATCCACATGGTAGGTTGGAACACATCTCTCTTTCTTCTTTCGTCACTCGCCCCAGGATTCAGTGTCTAGGACAAGGGCAATTTCTTCATATTTTTGAACGGCATTGAATCTGATAAATGCAGCACACTCAACAACGTTAGTTTTTATTACTACCAATGACTGTGTTTTATTCAATCCTCAATGTAGCTGGAATAAACTCCAAAAATATCTATATGGGAATCAGAATCACTCAGGTTATCGTGCACATATCTTGGAAAACTAGGTCACGAACTTTTGAAAGAGCAACTACGAAGACGGCCTGAGTGAATATTTACATTCCTTGTTCATTTTGACAAATGATGGAAGAAATATCTGATATACAACGCCCCATTCAAGACAAAAAATCAAGAATAACATCAGTAGGAACTTGAAAAAGAAAGTTCTGTTCCCTCTTGTCAGGAGATCAAGATTATTAAAATTTTATAATGTATTATACGAAAATCCATGACCCTTGAACATTGTAAGGCTGCAACCAGGTATCTTAAAATGTAAACCATGTGGTGACCCGTTGATAACTAACCATTATATTTTTGATGTTTTTTCGCATAAATATCATAATTCCTGATTCTATTTTAAGTATTAATTTATGTCTAATATATTTTATTGTCAGATCTAAATGCTTAAATCATCTTCAAACTAAGTATGAGGTGATGAATCTGTAGATGTCGCACGCCTATGAATGGAACATTTTGAAGCACACTTAGTGGTGAGTTAACAGACAAAATAGAAAAAAATCTGAACATTTCAGTGTAAAATTCCTTACCTGCCACAAAGATTGTCAACAAATTAAATTGAATTTTACAGCTGTTATTCAATAGTTATTAAATTTTGCGTTATAAATCATGTTTTGTGATGTACTGAATTGTGTATGATCTTATTATGATGAAATACTAGAAATAAATTTTTAAAGTAATAATACATTATACTGTAATACTTTTATATAGTGTTGAGCATTTTTTGCCACATATAATATCTTACTGTTATAATATTCTTCCCAATCCTCATTAAATCAACACTTTATCAGCGTGGATGTTATGGTAACATCGTAAAAAATTGTCTCAAAATACTTCCCTCTCATTTATTTGGCTTATTGATGATTAGTTTCTTACTTCTAATCTGTGTTACAGTATTTTGGCTCCGATGCAAATTCTGTGAAATATTGTCATAATTTCCTTGGCATATGGGAGTCCAAAATTGCTTTAATATGTCTCTGCTTATTTGCATATTTTATTAATTTTGGCAACACTGCCAGACTTGAAATTTATCGGCATATTTTTCTATTTATAAGTGGTTTTGGATATGTATTTAAAAACATAAATATCACTTATACAGAAAATACTTGGCATACAGACATTTTAAAATGTTGTACAATAGTCATAATATTGCAAAAATATTATCATTATTATTTAACTTAGTATTGTGTTTAGTACACACAAAAATTTTGATCAAATAAACTTTGAAAAGTTTCAGAAGATTAGAGTATCATTCAATCAAATAATTTTTGTTGAAAATTCAATTGTGCCATCAAAAAAATTATTCCCATTTTGTTATAACTATTTTTGATCATAAAGTTAATATTTTTTCCTTGATTGAACTAAAACATAAATTAAAAATTTATGTCAATATTTTCTTCACTATACAATCGATTATGACTGGATTGGTTAAAACAAATGCGTGGCTAAAAGTTAAACCATGTAAATAACTATATGTGTAATCATATAATAATCATAATATTAATAATGATAAACATAATATGTTGTCATTATTTTTCGGAATTTCAGAAATAAATCCAACATGTGTGGAAACAAATGTAAAGTGTTCTAAGTTTGTGTGTTTAATCTTTCGACACATCAAATAACATTTCATAGACAAGAGGGAAGTAAATCAGAAAATAATTGTTCATGAAGTAGAAAGAAAGTTAAAGATTTGTTTACATTTTTGATAAAAACAGATTAGGATCTGGTTGACAACAGCGATGATACTATCCCAATAAATTATGTCCTATATTCAAATTTATTACACTAGTTATAAATTTATGATATATATCTGAGGCTGATTGGGGTGGGGAAAATGTATTCATTAAAATATTTCAATGTCGATTAACTTCTTAACTGAAGATTTTAAAGTGGTGCCATTCACTCTCCCGCGCCTCTAATTTTCACACAGACTAGCAAATGTGGTGTATCGTTGGAAAAGGAAAATTCAGAAATAGGCAAATTTTTCTCTGAAAAACAAATCCTCCGCAAACTCTGTCAAGGTCATTGTATTGTTCTCCAATTACTTCGGAAGAGTTTTACTGATATCATCCCAGATAAAAGATATGTATTTTGGAAAGACGTATATATACGTCAAAGGCACTTAACACACTATTTGTGCAAGCCGGATATATACACTTGCGGAAATTAAGAGGTTAAGGTTCAAGTGATAAATTCTTAAATTGCGATACATTAAAAATTGTGTTTTCTGACATCGTCTACCTTGATTAAATAGGTATATTTTAAATAAAATTAATTTATCCCTTTTATACAACTGTGAATTTAATACTAGGCACCAAACATCATACTTTAAGACAAAAACATATAAAATATGCTCGAAAAATTATAAATTATGCAGATAGTTGTGGATAAGATAAAAGCTCAAAAAGAAACGCTTAGGTCTCCAGCAAAAATTATTTCTGAAAAACGTGCAGCGTATGAAAAATTTTGAGGAAACTTTCAAAGATTTCTGTGGAGAAGAACATATTAAATGTACACATATTTTTCAAGAATTTCAACAGAAAACTGACAGTTAGAAAGGATCCAACTAGGCCTTTACTCCACTTTTAACGAAAATGATGATAAAGGTTTCATCAATGATTGTAAATAAAAATTTAAGGGATTAAAACAAGCCGTGAGTCGTAAACATTATGATTACTCAATGATTTAACTGAGAATCTCTAAGAGTTTTTATGTGGAGAAAAGGATGAACAAAGAGATATTTCACTTAAACTGTCCCTTAACAGGTAAATTGTTTTGCCCAAAGTATTTTTAAAAAAGGGCACAGTTTTTATTGCATCTAACTAAGCATAATACTTCATAGAATCGAAAAATGGAACTATTTAATATTATTTTTCAATTTTATAAAGCTTTCACACTATTTTTATTTTATAATTGTGGAACACAAAAATCTCTAAAAGTTTACTTTTTACAAGAACAATCTACACATGCAGTGAAGAATGTTTTATATAACTTGAAATAATTTCTTTCTCACACTTACAAAACATTTTTACGTTTGTACCTCTTTTTCAAACAGTTCAGGGTTTTGTGCGTATGCGCATGCATGTCTGCACACACAATTTGAAATATAAAGTAATATAAAGTCTTACATTAATAGAGCATAAATATATCGGATTTTAGATTATCTTTCAATTTCCATTTCCCCTCAATCAACAAATTGCACATTGTCTTCCAAATCTCTGTTCTTTATCGAATATTTTCAAGAAACTCTCACTTTAAAGACAAATTTCCATTCTTACCAGAAATAAAATCACAGATGAGAAGCATTTCAGTGTCATGGACAAATAGCATCTCTTAAAAACATTAGCACTAATATTCTCACAATAAGAATTAAAAATACGTGCAAATCAAAGATAGAAAAAAGAATATATCAATGACCATACAGCGTACTGGAAAACCGGTTAAGGTCAACTTTCAGTTGCCAGTACGGTGTATGGGCAAACTGTTTAAGGGGTTAAAAGAATTTGAAGTATATATAAGGAGATGGTAGAAACATTTTCTTACGAAAAATTAGCTCTGTTCATGAAGAAACAATTTTTTTTCAGATGAAAGAAGAGAACCAAATAATATAAATAAGAGGTAAAAAATAAATAATAATAGAAATAAAAGAAATAACACATCGTCGATAGATAATTGGTGAAGTTGTTTTTTCATCACAATATAGCTCAGACATGGTCTTAAACTACCCTTCAAATCACAAACATAAGTAATTAAGATTGGTGCGATGTTTCCATGTTGGTTAGCAAGAGGGCTCATCTGCAATGTCGTCAACAATAAATTGTACTAAATTTTATGTAATATCTTTCTTTATAGTTGTTTTATAATTTTGCTTCTTATCAATTCAGATGTCTTAGCTAAGCTCCTTGTCAATTTAGTATTGTCATGGGGGAAAGGATTCCAACTTCTCTGAAGTTACTTATATTGTCTTCACACAAATACCATAACCTAATGAGAAAGGTTGTTTGCATATTTATGGTTGCTGGTTGAACAATCGCGTCAGACTGATCACCTGCCCTGATCTGTTCTTGCACCTCATTGTCCAAGGTCACGTACACTGAGATGGGCAGAGTAAGCCTTGTCCTTCATGGTCTGTTGCGCCACTGAGTTTAGTTTTTAGTTGAACCATAATTGTAGACTTTTGTGATGTCATTCATCTTATTGCTCTAACACCCACCCCTCTAAGACAAGTCTTTTTATCTTTAAAGAAAGAAGTTTTCATGATGGGACTGAGAATTGATGAGAATATGACCAAATACATGCCTTGTTCTAAATCATGTTTTAACAATTCCCACTTTAAAAACGGAGAGAATAATTTTGAAGTTGTTGACAGTTTCAATTATTTAGGTTCTGAAATTAGCAATAAAAATGGTTGCACTACTAAAATACAAAAGAGGATTTCTGTGACTAACAGATGTGTTAATGGAATACGAAAATATATGAAATCGAATTTAATCAAAAGAAAAACAAAAGTTTTATTCTATAAAAGTCTTTTCAGATCAGTATTAACTTATATATGTGAGACTTGTGGTGCATGTCTCAAACAGATGAGGAAATGATAAGTTTCTACGAAAGGAAGATTTTAAGATTTATTTTGGAAGGAATTCAAGAAAATGACATGTGGTGATGATAAAATTTAGAACTTTCCCTTTCAGAAACAATCTGGAATGTTAACTTCATCAAAGTACAACGAATTAAATGGGTAGGCTATGTTGTCAGAATAAACGAAAGCCGCACTACTAAAAGAATCTTCACTGCCCAACCAATTGGCACTCGGAAAAAAGGCAGGCCAAATCTAAGATATATTGATGGCTTAGAGAAATACTCCTAGTTGTGAGAATTAAAAGTTGAAGAACATTAGCAGACTGGTTGGGAAAAGTCTTCTTGAGAAGGTCAAGGCCCACCATGGACCACCGGGCAACTGTGAAAGGAAGGAAGTTGAACCATATATCTTCTTTCGTATTAAATTTTTTTGGAAATATAGAATTGGATCAGTTGTGTTTCTTTGTTTTTTTACTAAATTAAGAAAATTTGAATAGTTACTAAATTAATAATTATCTATCATAAAATAATCTTTAAAGCAGATAACCTGGAAATTATTAAAATAAAGAAATTTCTTAAATTTATGATCAATATTTTTAAAATTACAATTCATTTATTACAGTAGTATAAAAACAATTTCTTTGAGACAATTATTTTCTACTCTATTAAAAATAAAATGAAATGAAATAGTGCGATTCCCAGATATCAATTATTAGATAAATATATTTCCATTTTTTCCCTTCTATATGTTTTCTTTCAGTAGTTGTATGCTTTTCCAATACCTCATTCCATGTAATTAAAGATTGAATTAGATCGAAGAAAAACGAAAGATAAAAAAACATTTCCTATAAACACTCAGGAAATCTGAAACCTTATTTTTCCTAGGAAGTTAATGGTGCCAATTAGATAACATTCACTCGAATAAATACATCTTTTCCACAACATTGGTTAAATACTCTTACTTCTTTTGAGAAAGAGTCACACCCTTTCTGATAATGATTTTCCAAAATAAGAAATTACCCATGTACTGAAGCTTTTTTGTGTTCCATGGCAATAAATTCATTCTTATTTTATTTCTCAACAAGATAAAAAAAAAATTTCTCTTTTACAAAAAACGGAACATAAAGATAAATTTTGAACTAAAATATTATTATTCATTTTTATCTTATTATTATTAAAAATAAGTTTAACCATATTGTACTATATTTAAGGCACTACCCGTTGTCTTATGCCGTTACTTATATAAATATGCATTTTCTAAAATTTTTCTTCTGTTATGTATGTATTTTTTAATATTTAAATACATTTTAATTTCAATTTGTACTTTGTAGTTTGTGGTGTGGGAATACTTAGTTCTTCCAAAGCTTCGTTTCCTTTCATTATATTTTAGATGACATTAAACACTTTCAAATTGCCCTTTTTAAATAAATAATATTTAAAATTTAAAATATAACTACTGTAAATTAATAATAAGAAATAACTACTTTGATATGAATAAAATTATAATTATAAAATAAAGTTAAAAATTGATTAAAAAATCTTGCTTAAGAAAACTTTTTTGATGGAAGTGGGTTGGATGATGCCTAGCCAAACCGGTTGCAGCAAAGAAGTCTGAGTTACAGAGATAATTTTTTTAAATGTAAAAAGTTTAAATAAGCTAGTATAGAATGGAGCTTCTGTGATTGGCTGATTACAGAGGTCAGACATTTTTGCATTTAGGAAAGAAGTTCGATCGATTATTAAGCAGTTAAAAGCTCGAGCTGCAAAAGTGGAGAAAGTTTAAGAATTTCATTTCTAATTATGTAGGTTATTTCTTAACACTTAATTTGCATTATTGAATGACGTACAAAGTGCAAACCCAGTGATACCTAAAGCGTGAGTTTAAAATTTTTACTTCAATTATTTTGAGCTTATAAAATTAATTTTGAAAAACAATTTGATATTATTTCTTGAATAAATAATCATTATCCTAAAGACCAAGTTTAATATAACCTATCAAATGTTTCTAATCGGCAAAATAGAGTAGTAAGCAACCTCTGATGCGGTAGCCAATTGATAATGGTCGCAAAAAACGTGGCTGGCATTATTCCTGTACATTCGTGAGTTTCAAATCCTGGTTTCTCAAAAAACTAGCAGTGTCGAGAGTCAAATGCACATTAAAACATCCGAAGCTGAAAGCTGTAACATTAATGTGATGTGGATGTTCGGAGTATGTGGTCTAATTCAAGTGTCGCCCATGACAACTATAATCGCGATTTAAATTTGTGATGTTCTTTACTAATAGCCGTCGCATTCCTTTATAATGCAAGTTAGCAAAAGTTAGCAAGTAAACAAGTTAGCAAGAGGTCTTTCAATTAAGAGGTCTGCTCGCGATATTTGTATTTTTTTTGGAGAATTTCTACTGCTTCATCCATACAATAATAGTTCAAAGCATTATTTTAATATTAAAAACATTTTAACCAGCATAAACTATTTACTTAAAAGTGTGTTATATTTCCCTTATATATTGAATTTAATATAAATACAAGTAGCTACTGTCGCCGTGCAAAGATAAATTAGTAAGTAAAACTTTAAAAATCCTTGTATACTCAAGGGCTCTTTATACAGCTTTTATATACAGCTCATAATAATTAATTTAATAACACCTAGATAGAGGGCCTCTGTATGAATGAAATGTTAAAATACTGGATTTATTTGAGTGGATGGTTAAATACATTGAAAATAATCAAAAGGTGCGTTGCCAGTAGCCCTAGTTATACTCCTGAGTATATAAACAATAAATTTATCAATCAATAATAATTAAAAATATTATTTGAAAAAATCATTCTGGATTTAATTGCAAACTCTAGTAATCAACATTATGCAAAATGAAACCACTAGAATAAATAATATGTCCGAATTAAATTATTATATGAAATTAAATCTTGGTATTTTTTCTTCTTTTTATTGGGTATTGTTAAAAAGTTTCATGTTATAAATATATGTTTCTAACGAAAATTCAGTGCATAAGTTATACTTGAAAATAAGGAATTTTTAATCTTAAAAAGCTATGTTTCAGTATCAAAAGTATTTTTAGCCCTAAATTCAAAAGAAAATAATTATTTAATTTTCAAACTTATTTGAATTATTTTTAATTGGACAACTTTATTTAAATTTAGTTTTATTACTTGAATTCAAATTAAATTTAAAACAGAGGGATTTAAAAAATTTGATCATGTATTTAAGAATATAAAATCAAAATATAGAATTTCTCTTGACAGCAAACTATGTATTTTACTTAAATTCTCCATATTTCCCCGCGCGCACACGCACTCACGCACGCACACACACACACATATATATATACAGTAAAACTTTTAGAAAAATATAAATTCCTTATGTTACCTTATTTTTATTTTTGATATTCAGCGTTTAAAGTGTCTTATGAATTAATTAATTAGAATAAAACTATTCAACATCAGGTTTTCAAATAGTTCATTATGAGTGTTTAAAAATTAATTAAAAGTACTTTGCAATCTTTCGAGGATTTGAATTTATTCAGATATATCAATTGATTCTGTAGTTAACACTTCAAATGCATTGTAACTGTAACACACCAACTAAGCAGTTAAAATTTGCTAAAATTATATGTTCAATAATATAGTTTGGGTTATATTTAAGCAATTTAGATTAATTTCTGATAATGTCTATATTTATAGCTTTATTTCAAGAATAAAATATTGACAAAATAAAGATATTTGTCTTAATACCTTTATTAGTCTGAAATAAATTCTTCAAAGTAAATGCAAGGGATACATATTGCAACATTTTGATATGATATTCAGGCTCCATGGCTCAAAGATATCCAATACGCCTTTTCAATACAAGAACCCCAAAGAATTGAATATCTGTTCATTTCTATGAAAACTATGTTATTTTGGACAGCAGAAATGTTCTTTCGTCCTGTTAGGGAGATTTAGTATGGAGTTGCGATCCAAATTACGATTGTTATTCGACAGCCTTCGATAATATATCACTGATGGAGGATACTCGGTTCCAAATTTATCTTCCTTTTCCAGCCAATATATTTTGCGAATGAAGGAATCCTTCCCTGAAGGGAGTGACGTTAAATAACTTTTAAAATACATTTCAGTTTTATTGAAATTCTAATGTTCAACAGTGCATGTAATAAACACGAAGCTCCTATAATGCATAGATATATATCCGAGTTAAACATTTTTAAATGCGGATTTCAAAACCAATATGATCTACATATCTATACATTTCATTTTACTTAACTTTATACATTAAAGTACAGAGTATGTGCTAATAATAAGATTATTTCAGGAATTATTAAACGGCTGTTAGGTATACTTCTGGAAATATACGGATGTATAATCAGGAATCACGAGTTACTTTCAATTATATTAGTGGTATGTAACTTATTTATAGGAGGGGCAATGATTGTTTAATTATTATTGAGTTTATATTTTTACTGCTTAAACATAATTCGTCCTGTTATGAGAAAAATACCAAATATGGAAGCATTTATTAAAAAAAAGGAATATAAATTTTTAATCCTTTTTTTATCAATTCCTTATTTTAGTGCAACAGTTATTTAATTCCCTATTTTGAATTGAAGAGTTTTTGATTTTGAAAAAATTGGACAAAAAACACCAAAAGTTCTCATTCTGATTCAGTTTTTTTCAAATCTGGATATTTTTCCGAAATTGTTTTAGAAAAATAATTTTAACTTGATTTGCATATTATTCTGATAAAAACAACAACAGAAATTGGGTAATTTGGTGATACAATTAATGAATATGTCTCCTCCATTGATAAATGGAGAACTGAGAAATGAAATTTAAGTTGAATTTTATATTCTAATAAAATCATTACGTTTTCATAATAGTTTTATTTAGCTCAAACCAGGGATTAAGTTTTCGAATGTCATTGTAAAAATAAATATTATTTTCCTTTTCAAATATACATATATGGAGAATATATTAAGTACGTATTTTCTTAATAAAACGAATAGAGATTTTTGTCAGACTTATTTCAAAAGCTTAAATTGATCTTTCTGTAACACATACATACAATAAAAAAAACAATAATCACATTTCCTCTATTTTTATCATTTTGGTTCCTTACTAGTTTTCAATTTACATAAAGAGAATTAAAAATAATATTTGCTGGATTTTGCATTCAATGGAAACTGCCTTAAAAATGTTTTTTTTTAATTAACGTTAAAATGAGTTACAAAGTTGCTGTTTATTTTTGGTAACACCTTGACTTGAAGCTCTACATTTAATAACTTTCATTAATTAAAAATTTTAAAGTCTTTACATGTTTACATCATGATATTATACGGGTTCATTATTTTTTAAATGGAGGCTCAGTAAATGCATTTATTTTTATAATAATTTTAATTAATACTTATTCTTACTTGATTTGTATATTTTAAAAAAAATGTTTCGTTCATTTTATACGGATTTGTTTGTCATGAAATATCGCATGTTTTGCTATTTCATCAGATTTTATCTACATAACTATAATCTCTATTCAGAGATTCTGAACCGCCTACTAATTAATTAAACTTTTAATATATTTATATTTTAAGAAATATTTTTTTTCTTTTTTGAATAAAATGTTAAAGGAAAAAAATGGTTCAACTAATTTCGTATATATTTGTTGATGTAATGTTAATTAAAAAGTTTCGTAATTATAGTAGTTTTCTTTATATAAATTTATTATTAAAGTTACATTTAAAAGAGAAATTTTATGATTTCAGAAAATTCGACAGATGATTAAGGTATTAAGGATTATGATCATTTGTTATGTCCTTTTTCTAATTATCAAAATATGTAAAATATGTAACCCATTAATTTAAATTGTTTTTGGTTTGTTAAAAATAAAAATAATGCTCTAAATAATTCAGTTTAAAATCAAATTAAAATACATTATAGTTACTTCTAATAATTGTTATGTTTTCAATTAAAGTGTATGATGTATTAAATCTTTTTCTTGATTATTAAAGCATTCAATTTAAAAAGAAATCTTTTTACCTTAAAAACACACTGGAAAATAAAAAAGCATAACTTCTTGTGCAAGTTTGCATAACTCCCTTATACAAACATAAAATATATGTTATCTCTACTGTAAAATATAAAAATATTTTACTCGTTCATTTATGATAATTCATAGTCCTATTAAAACTTTTAAAACATGAATAGCATCATATTCAACCCTAATATATTTTAATTAGAATTTTATTACTTCTAATTAGGAGAAAAGCTAGTACAACGAAATTGAAAGATGCATATGTTTGAATGAGGCAAGAGAAAAAGAAAGAATTTCTGCAATATGTCTGATGCTGTAAATGTAAATGAAAAAAAATTATTACTATAATATGTTTGAAATTTTTCTGTTAATAAGTTCTTCATTGCACGTGCTTTTCATTAGTTTCAAAAAATTACACATTTCAAATGTTGCCACTTAATCACCCATAAATATTAAATTCTTTGTAAAAAAATTTTGCTTTATATTTTTATTAAAAAAATTTAATTATATAAAAAAAAACAAAAAAAAAATGTATAGCGATAAGCTTTTTAATTTTATCAATCATCTTATGATTTCTCAAATGGTTTCGTTAAAATACAAATATAAACTACTGATTTTTTTAAAAAAAATATTAAATGTCACATCAACACGTTCCTCATTCAATAATCTAACAAAATAGTATATCGAGTAATTACAATTTACAATTTTGAAGAATTATCCTAATTTTTCTTAGAAATATATAAACATGAATTATTTATTATTAACTTAGCATTTGCAGAGATAAATAACGTTTGTTTCAAAAAATAACTGTTCGTTTTGTACTTTGAAACGTTAATCAAGTATACATGAAACAAAGTTCACATAAGTGAACCTAAAGACAATCAGGGAACTTTGTATCAATGTATCTTTGCATAATAAATTATAACTAACAAATCCATTAAATGTGGGTGTACACAAAGCACATCATCTATCTCTCTCTAGTTCGTAGAACAAATACCTATGGAAGGAACTGAAGTGTATATTGGTTGCTTTGATGGTCACCCTAGCGGTCACTTTTGTAGGGGGAAGAGGAGAAGTCCAAACACACATCCCCGGTAATCTGTGGGTCTTCCTTTCAGTGAGTGGTCAAGCGTATGATGCAATTGGAGAGAAACGCTGTAATAGAAGCTTTGGACGAGGGGTAACGTAATCGCTTAAGTGAAAGGGCAATCCATTCGAACCCAATACGATTAATATAGTGAGCTTGCTGCTTTCAGAATGAAGTGTGAGTTTAGTAAAAGATTTAACATCTTGATTTAGTTTAGTAAATGAAGTTTTAATACAAAAACTCAAATAAATAAACAATAAAATAAACAACACTATATTAAGAAAGATTTTTGAAAACTGAATGCATTTTTTTATTCGAGATACTATTTACATATGCTATAAATTTCACATGTTTGCAAATATTTGGGGGTAAAGTTGTGAATTGCATACTGTAATATCATATTTGTTGGATAATAGGAACTTGCAAACCACTAACATAATTTTAAGAGAAAAAATTTATATTATTCAAAACAATTTCACATCCTTCTAAGGATGTATAAATATAGCTTTGAAATATTTTATTTTAATTCCATTACAGTTTATTCTGTTTTCAATGGATTAGAAGTTTTAAAATGTCAGTCGAAGGTAGACTTGCTTTTTGAAAATCAGATGAGTTAAAAATTAGCCAGTAAGATCATCTATATAAGAATATACTTATACTGTGAAAATTAAAGTACACTGAAATTAGATTTAACAATGCTCTGCTACTATTTTTCACATGCGAAAGTGTTTGAAGAAATACAATAATGAAATGCTGCAAAATATTTTATAAAATTATTACATTTAAGAGTTAATTAAGGCGATATGGTACCATCTTCACAATTTTTTTTTATTTTTAATATTTGATATTTAGTTTTAATTGTATTTCATAAAGGTTAATATTTAATAATAATTCCATACAAAATTTTTTTAATTTGTTGCAAAATGTTTGTAAAATTAAAATTTTTTTAGCTTTTTAAAGCATTTTTTAAATCCCTAAGGCTCTTTTAAATATGTCTCTTTTCTTTCAAAACTTTTTTTCCAAGTACCTTATAATATACTACATAAAACTGTGCATGGGTTTTTTTCTGCTGCTGCTCTTTAACTTTTTTAAAAAATTTTTATAGTTAAACTTCCTAAAATTCCCAAAATACATCAATTTTGATTTTGAAATTTTTTAGAAAAAGTACTAAACATGTTAGATCTAATTCCATGCACAGTTTTACTAAACATACATTTCAGAACATGTATAAAGAATTTCAAACCTATACTTCGATTATTAAAATTGCCTTAGGGTTTTGAATAACAGTACATATACAAAAATTCAACAAGGTGAAATATGAGTTTGAAGTTTTCATTCCATGAATATAGCATGATATAATATTCATCGAATAGTCTGAAACTTTTATGAAATGGTAATTAGCTTATTTAAAACAATTTACCATAAAAAATTGCACAAATGTAGAACAATTGAACAGTACACTGCCATAATGAATACATAGAAAAAAACGAATGAAAGATCATTATTTCATAAAACTTTATCTTAATAATTATAAAAAAAATAAATACACACACTTCAAAGCTAATTCCATGTTCAGAGCTAATGCACAACATGTACAAAAGATGTTTATGCCTTTATTTTTTATTTCCATGATTTTAAAAGCGTTCACATGTTAAATATTGTACATGGATAAAAGCAAAATCAAATAACAATTTATAGGTAAAATACATCAAAAACTAAGAACTGTATATCTGCATTTGTTTAAATAAATATCTTAAAATATTTTTAAAATGAAAGTGTTGAATCTCGCACACATGGGATATATATATATATATCACCAAAAACAAATATATAAAATGGGAGAATTTTTTCTACTCTTGCGAATTAAATTTTTAATTATCTGAGTTATCAAAATGAGATTTAGTATTTGTGCTTTGGGAGAATCCGTTTTGAAGTTTTAATTTCATTCATAATAATATCATAAAAAGCAAGCACAACTTTTAAATCTTGGCCAAATCCATTTGATCTTCCAGTAAATAATTCACAAACTAGAATTTTTGCATGAATTGCACAATTCTTTCTTAAAATGATTTATTACTGCATATATAATGTGAATCTCATTGATGAGCATTAGAAAAATAATTAATTCATTTTTTTTTTATCAGGCTCTTTTCTAGCAAATAATCTGAAATGTAGGCGTGGTAATTGCTGTTTAGCATCACACATTGCTCCATTACTTAATGAAAAATGCAGGTAAATCTTTGAAATTTTGCAGACATATCTATAAAGATTCGGGGTATTAAATAAGCCATTAAAAATTTTCGTCAGTTTAATGATTTTTAGGGTACCATATCACCTGAATCAAAATAATTGTTTTATTATATTTAGGAAGTAATAAACATTTTTATTATCTCAAATTAATGTAAGTGATACTATTTAATTCTGCACTTATGACTTTTATTAATTCTTAATGTTTTTCAAAAATAAGAGATTGAGGATGGTAAATATAACAAAATTTAATATATCTCTGTCACGCACACGCATACATACATATATAAATGCCAATTAACTCAGCCTTATGAATCTATAATAGCTTACAATGACTTAGACGTTGAAGCGGTAACACACATTTTTGTAGTATCTGGCGTATTTGTAGATCACACTTGCAATAAACATTTAAAATTAGTTTTTTTTCTATGACATTATGTGTTCTAATTGTTCTGTGAAGTTCATTCCATACATTTTCAAAGGTATTTAATATTGGAGACACATGAGAGGTATGTAACTGCCAAGATACTTAGTAAAGGATTCATTCAATTTCCGCTCGTTATTCATTATTTTAATAATTAATTTCATCGTGTGTTTTAGATCGCTTTTAAGCTGAAAGATTCCTGGCTTGTAAGCAGTAAGCTGCCGAAAGATGTCTGATTTCGCAATATCTTCAGTTATTTTTGATGATCCACCGTACTTTAAAAATTGTTTAATTTCTCAACATTAGTAACCGAACATTGATTTCAAAACTATTACTACTCATTCTCCACACTTCATTGTAAGAACAATATTTATGAATTTCAACTCTCTTCATTTGTGCTCCAACGAAATTTGCCAAATCCATCACTTACGAAACTATTATGTTTGCTCTCATTGGTAAAAAAGGACTATCTTTTTTTTAAAAAAAGAAAAATCGAGGTACTTGTAAATATATTCATTAAGAATGTTCATCTTTCTTTTTTTTTTGTTTTGGTTTTTGATGGATGATGAAGTTTTTTACGAAACTCTACTATAAAATTTTTCAGGTTAAAGGAATTTTCAAACTTTTTTTTTTTTGCATTAAGGCTTTTATTAGTTGTCTCAGTAGTACTTGGAAAAGTTGGTCTACTTCCATTAATTTAGGAGTGGATAATTTTTTATTTAAACTTATTTTCTTCATAATTGCTTGAAACACATTGATCATGCAAATTCTTAGTTATCCGAGAAATGGACAGTTAATAATTTATCAAATTTTCTTTCACAATTCCGTAAAATAATCTAAATAATAAACGATTTAGACCCGCAAATTTTCCAATATTAAAACACATTTTTTTTGCTATTTTTCAGAGTTTTTCATTATCCAATTCAACATCAATATATATTTCTTTTTTTTCGAGCCATTTTAACTCGAAGTAATAACAATGTATAATGCTTAAAAAGCATATAGCTTTTTTAATAATGACAGGCAATGTTATTTTGTTTCAGATTAAATAAAAATGAAATCGTGTCATGTTTTGCAGAAACATCTCCTATATGTAAGTTGTTGTGACGTTACATATACTGTTTGTGGGTTTATGTGCATATTCTAGATATGTTATTTATTATTACCTACTGTCATATAAAGTGCTGTTTTTCTTCTCTATCATTCTTACAAAATTTCACACAGTCCAAATCTGATTTGCCATAAAATAAATCATAAACCTTAAAGAATCCAAAGAACATTCAACAAATACTCAGTCTTTTTTCCTACTTATTTTTAATTTCTTTTGGTGAAAAAATAATTCATTGTATACTTTTTGAATATGAATTATGCGTGACTTTCTGTATATACAAGTAAATCTACATGTGTATAAATTTTTATGTACACAGATTACAGAAAGTATTGATACTCTTATGTACTTCATTTCTTTTCATTCATTGATCCAATTTAATTTTTTACGATGGTTGATGTCCATTGGCCCCTTTGACGGGTTGAGACGATGGTCTTCCCTTAAGCTAAAAAATCTTTAATTCCTTGCTAGTTTAGCTCATTCTTCCTGTTATACATTTAAAAAAAAACTGTCCGATTACAAAAAATTCTCAAAAAGGTGTTTACTAACTGAAGCTAAATATAATATTCTCCATATTTAATTTTTTTATCTTTTTTTGAAATAAGAATATAATTTAACGAAAAGAAAAAAATAAAACATTAATAGAATAATTTTTACTGTATTGAATCATAATTTTTTTTTAGAAAATTAGCTCTTAAAACAGGATAAATATAGATTCCCATTTAGAGCTGCATCTTATTTGCTTCTAAATTTAACTTTTCCGCAAGTATACCCTTACAGTAAATTCCATGCTAAAAAAAGGGCAACAAAACTTTATAGCCTCTTTTATAAAGTTCATTGGTTTTATGAGCCCCGGAACTAACTAAGAATAAGAATGAAAAAGTTCTTCGAAGTGTCATATGATGCATAGTTCAAAAATTTCTCTTTTTCAAGAATTGACAAGGAAGCCGGTTAAAAATAATATCTTCATTGGAAAGCTTAAATATCGAACATTCAGATTGTTTTGATTATTGTATACTAAAGCAAAGAAATATTTTTCATTTTATTTAATTATTTTTGCAAAAATGTTGTTAGCAAAAACATATGGAAAAAGTACATATAATATACACGATATTGTTTAACCACCGTTGAGAAAATACGTAACATGTAATAAAAATATATTCAGAGAATGAAGAATAGATATAATTGTAACGTAACTTTTATGACTTTGTTATAAATATAATTGATGGTTCTTGATGTGAGGATTATGTATTTAAAACAAATAAAAAATTTCACTTTCAGAAACTCATTCATATGTTGTCAATTTCGAAATGTTTCTGGCAGTATTATGAAAGAAAAAATGTTTGCTGTGCAAAGTATATGTCTTTATTTTTTAAAATTATTATTTTCTTTTGAAAACAATTTAAACCAAATATTTAAAATTATCACGTTTATTATTAAGTTTTGAAGAGACGGGCATGTTGCTGAGAATCAAATCCTTCACAAAATGATTGCTGTTTTTATTTCGCATAAAATATTGAGTACGCATTGGAGTTTATAACTATGTGTTCATGAAGATTGTGTGTGCGTGTGTGTGCAATCTAAAACTCAACTTTTAATGCAATGACACAAAAGATATTTTAAAGAAGACAATGGATCAATGGAAATATCTTCAAACCACATAGTGATTCATTTTCAGAACAAGAGTACATATTAAGTTAAACTTTTCATAGAAGTAACAAACTTTCGAAAGCCCTATAGTTGAATTAAAATCCGCCTTAGGATACAAAGTCGATAGAAAACTGAAAAAATGTATCTGGGAAAATTATTTTCCAAGTTTCCTGTCGTAATTCTTTCAAATTGAATAATTTCGGAGAAAGAAACAAGTATCCTGAATAATCCATTAGCTTGCCAAGAATGGGAAAATATTGAAGGAACTTCATCATAATAGAGATTTTAATTAAACTCAACATGTGGTCTTTCTATTTTCAATCTTCAGCAAAGAAGGAGAAAGCAAAAGTTTAATCCTTTTGTTATATAAGGACTGAGGTTGATTTTTCAGGCTCCAAACATTATGTATCATTAAAGGCGAAATGAAACATCCATTAAATGTGGTACAGAACATTTTATTTTCTTCGTATAGATAGATTAAAGTCTTCTAAGAGTTTCTTGGCCATAACAGAAAATCCCAATTACTTTGCTTGAGTTTTAAATTAAAAATAATAGACTTTATTGAAGTTAATTGAGTACCTGGAAATAAATATGAAAAATAAATAGTTGAGTTGATTTTAAAATATAAATGTGTGTTTACTCAGAAAATGTTTGGTTAAAACCTACATTTTTCTAGATCTAGAAGTTATCCAATTGGTTCTTCTTTAGCTTACAAAATATTTTGCAAAAATTGTTCTTATAACTTAAAATGAGACTTTTCAGTCGAGCTTGTGCAAGTGGAAAATATGTTTGCTGTTATTATCACAAGTCAAATATATAAAAATAAAGGCTGTTACTTCCAAGCTTCATTTGTTCCTTTTGTTTGAAAAAAATCTTTTATTCAATTTATAATCATATTTTGTCACTTTAAAATTTACGCACTTTAATTCTTATATAAAAACACTGAATTTTTTTTGTAGATATTTTTGCATAGTTTGTTAAATTAAATAAGCTTCTAAACACGACTTTTCTGAAGTACTGGTACTAAAAGACACACAAAAACAGTAATTGGTAAACAGAAAAATGTTTCTTTTTTACAGTGTTTATGAAAGGCTCTCAGTATGGTGTTCAATCCACTTCGAAGTTACATTTCCTAAATCCCGGGATTGGTCCCGTGAACAGAACAGGACTATTAATGAAAAATACTTACATATTAACACGACTAAAATTACATAATAAAACTGAAAACATAATTAAAAAATTGGTTAATTATTATTATTATTTATTCAAACAAATAAAAATAAAATTTAACTCATCATTAAAAAACAAATAAAAATTATTACATAATGAATGTAATAAATATAGTACATAATGAATTCAATAAAAATAGTACAATTTGAATTCATTAAAATTTGACTCAATTGAAATAAAATCGATATGTTGAGATTATCCAAATTCTTATTGTAAATTTAAAACAGAATAAAAAGCTCTTATTTTATTTTCATTGAAACACTGTATTTTATGTTTAATATATTTAGAATTGATAACCATATGGGGTAAGACACATTCTAAGGAAGTAAATATTTCAAGATTAAAATTTTAAAGACTGAACTAGGATTTTTTTGGACAAACTCACACATCATTTGTACGTACACAACACGCACAAAAGTTAGAATGGATTTATGTAAATTTTAATCTAAAAAGTTTTTTTGTACTTATACAACTCCTACAGAAAAAGAATACTTGCCTTTTTCTTATTTTTTAAATATTATTAATATATAACACTAGGAATTAATCAAAATAAACACTAAAATTAAATCTAATAAAAATACTAAAGAAACAGACTTTAATATTAAAACTAATAATAGTGAATACATTGTATATTTCACAGTCCTATAAAATTCTGTCTTTTAGCTTTCTCAAACAAGGTCTATCTGAAATACTTTTAACATTTAAATATTAATATATATGAAATCTAATTTGTGAAAATATATTTATAACGATTACAAACTAATATTACTAAATTAATCTCTCTGTACATTAAAAAGAAGAATCCATTGAAATAATTCACCTATAACTGAGTTAATTCACGAACTTTAAACATTTAGAAAGAATTTTACAGAAATGCCTTTTCGATACTTCAAACAGCAATAAAAGCTTATAAGAATATACTTTTAATAACGGAATAATATAAAGTTATCTCTTGATGCATAAAGAGAGCGAGAGAAATATATGAGAAAACACATATTTTATATTTACTTGACATGATAATTCAGAAAAATGATTCATGATTGGTGATCCAGAAAAGAAAAATCAAAATTTATTATAAGCATCAGACAAATGAGTCACAAGACTTGGATTTTCGGACCAACTCATTAAAATTATACACTCCTTCCTAAACTCTCGTTAATTTAGGGTAAGAGTTGAAAACAATTCTTTCCAAGGATCTTTATTAGGGTCCAAGCTCTTTAATCTATACATCAATGACATTGCGAAGGCTAAAAGTGTCTACTTAGCGATGTGGGGAACGGTATTGCCATTTTCGCTGAAAATATTTGTAACCGCAATAACAATGAGCGGCCATAAATTTATGTCATTCGACTCTAAACCTGGCTTAACGACTGAGAAAGACTTACCACACACACATATATTACCAAATGAGTCACAATTTTTTTATTACTGAGGAACAGCAATGAATGTTGCACAATGTCTCGTTTCGGAAGTGAAAACTCTCTATATAAATTTTATAAAAGTTAAATTTTTAGAAAATTTTGATGAGAAAAAATTTTTAAAGCATAATTCAGACAAAAATTAAATACCGGGGTTAGTTATTTTAATCCCGGGATTTCGGGATCCCAGGATCCTGGGGCTGCAAACCATATCTCTCAGCAATATTATTCTCCTTGAAATTCATTTTTGTCCATGACCTTACTTTTACATTCCATAAAAATTATATCATTCAAGATTTAGTTATTTTGTCAATAATGTCTATACTTACTCTATTTGAACCAGCTTCTGTTTTAATTGGAATGAATTTAACAATATATGTATCAGATACTGTAAATTTCAGTTTTTAGTAGAGTTTAATTCGTAAAAATCATACTGTGTCATAAGGTTTAATGCAATAAAATTAAAATCAAGATCTCAACATGCTAATTAAAAATTCATTAAGTCCTTGCGCAAAATTTAAAAAAAATCAAACTACTATGGAAAGAATAATTTACATCTTATTAATACTTCTTATGATATTAAATATTTTAAAATACTTTTTCGATTTAGAAATGTGAATCATTATTTTAAACCTGTTTTTTTTTCTACTTTAAATCTACTTTGAAGCACCAACGAAATTATCAGGGCATTTTCATGTGGTAACATATTTTAGAGTTCAAACAAACCAAAGAATTTTAAAAACTTTATTTATTTGGAATTATTTTATTTTTTATCTCTTACTTAAGAATTTTTTTAATGAAGAGTTTCTGATCTTAAATGAAAATGAGGGAAATATTAAACCATTTAATGTTTTGTTCCGTGTATAGAAATGCACGAAATACACCGGAATTCTGGGTATAACAAATGCATAAAATAAATGAATGACTTTTAGAAATTTGAGTATATATATATATATTTGCAATTTTTTTTCCTTTGAGAATTTTCCTTAATTTTTGTGAAAAACATTTCGATGTAACTATTTTATTTCTTGAAACTTTTTTTAAAAAAAAGGAATTGATAAATGATTTGTTCCGTAATCAATAAGTTTAATCATTAAGTAACCGTATGTTTTCATGTTACTTAATATTTGGTTTTATCACCCCCTTTTACTTAATTTTACATAAGCTGAGATAATTTCTAAGCAAATGATTTTATATTCGGAATGTAAAGTTGTAAAATATAATTTGTAATGAATGTAATAAAACTATGAAGATCTACTAAAAAGCCATAACTCTGTTTTCTTTACATATGATTTCTTTTTATCTTAAGAAAACAGTGCATTGAAAAATAGAGAAGTGACACCCTTAATAGTCCAATTGTGATGTATCATTTCACGCTTAACAAAAATAAAATAGTAGAGAGGTTAATGAATGAGTGAATGCTAAAGACGCATTATTCAGATACGCGAGGCCTTTTGTGGTGACAGACCTAGTAAATTTGAAACATGGTCAAGTGACGAGGACGACACCTGGAGGGGCACCTCTTCTCCAAACTACCACACCACGCTAAGGGTTTTAAGTTCGACAGACTAAACTTACATCTGCCCCTCAACAAGACCTGTCTTCGGTGGCACTAGAACGAACTGCCGGCTACGAGTTCATGACCATAACAACTAGGCTACCACATGGCCACTTACCTAATATGGAATACAACTTGTGAGAGAAGAAAGTAAAAGAATATAGATGAATAAATATCTACCTTAATTCTATTAAAGTGGAAAGAAAAAAATTCGTGTTCAATGAAAGACTTTAATGTAAAATACAATATTTTCAATTAAAAGTTTTTTTGTTTGTTTTCTTCCTTAAGAATAGGGTAAAGCATGCGCAGCATAACTTTTTTTTGTTCAATCCGTGTACACATTAAATTTCATTTTCTGCAAATAAAGGCAAGCTCATATTTTTTAAAATAAAATTCACAATAATATCTATAATGATTCCACGAATAATTTTTTATATTTCTAATGAATTTCTATAAATTGATTATCCTGACTTTAAATTTCTATGCTCCAAAGAAACCCTAAATATGTCATATTTATTAATTTGATAAATGTTAAATATTATTTCCTTGTGACTTTTATGTACTTCTTATTCATTTTGTAAGCACCAATTTCCCGACTATACAGAAGCACGGAAATGTTGCTTTCATTTTCATAAAAAAATTTAAACTTTTATAAATTGGAAATTCACATACCATAAGAGAATTTTTTAAAAAATTGTTTACCTCTTACACTTTAGTTTCATCATGATATTACCACATTTAACGAATGATTCCCCTATTCCCAGTAGCCAAAACTTTCGTTTTATTATGTTCTTGATTCTTCAAGATGTAGCTGAAACTATCTAGTAAAGAGAAAATGTCCTTATAGAGTGCACTTATATATTTAAAAAGAATTTGAAACTTTCTTTTATGAAAAGTGCTCTTACATAATATTTTAGAACGCATCCATGAAATGAAGCACCATATTCACTAAACGAAAGGATAATAGCTCGGGAGAACTTTCTTTATAAAAAATATTTAAAGCTCAATTTTCAAGACATTTACTACTTAAAACGAAACTAGCAAAATAAACTAAAAACGTAGCTTTGCAATTTATAAGTTAAAATGCGCTATTTTTTTTAAAAATTTGATTATGCTCTTTCTGAAAATTGCAACACTAGAAAGGAGTCACGTAAATTTTGTAAATAATATTTTCAGAAAATGTAAAATTGCTGGTTTAATTGTTAGTTATTTTAAGCAATTGCTTAGAATTAAAAAAAAAGATCACGCATACACATTAACAAAAAACATCCTCTAAGTGATATAACAAAGTAAATTTTATAGAAAGCCCTATAAAGTTATGTTAAATTATAGAAGAGATAATACAAAATAGCATCATAAAGGAAAAAAATCAATAGAAAAAACTAGCAAGAAAACACTTTATAGTTGATTTGAAATGTGTTTAACGTCATTGGACTGTTGTAAGTGATTGATTAGGAGGCCTTATGCATCACTAAAAATATAAATTTTCATTTGGGCTATCAATAAAAGTCAAAAGAGAACACCTATTCGGCTACTGTAAAGGTGGACATCCGTATCTGGAAACCACCTATTACAAAAGGCGTAATAGTACGATGGACATGATAACAGGCTGAGTAGAAACTCTGGTAGGAGCTACGCATTATGACACCACCACTGGATGGTAGACATCCTACTCTTATGATATTGACGGTTCGTACAAATGCATTACCATAATACTGGAGAACTGTTCAATCATTGACTTTTTCTGCTTTACGTTCTTTGCCATTGTTTTCTGTGTCGTATGCTTTGTGTAAAAATTCTCTGTCCATGATATCCTTGATTCAGATTCATTGACCACGGCTACAATGAACTCACTAGTGTAACCGATAGTGAAAGGATTGTCAACAAGCCGCCTTCTCCAATCAGTATGGCAACAATGTGGACTATGATAATGGACGTATCCTAATCATAGATGGACATCTTTTTCAGGGATGTCTTATTGAGAATTCTTCAGGACGACCTGACGTTATAGTTTAGAATTGTTTGGACATCAACGGTCAATTTCTTCAGTTGAAAATTGTGGGAGCCCTAAACAAATGACCCTACATCATGGAAGTTCGAAGTACCTCTCTTCATGCAATGAATTCAAAAAGAACAGTACTTATACATTGAGATCAACATACAAATTTAGGTCAGACTATATATTCCTTCTTCAAGCAATATTGGTAAGTAACTTGCTCGGACAGCTTGAAAGTCAGGTAGTGCATCTGATCTTCGGCATCATATAAAAGCCATCTGAAGTACCATTCTCAAGAGTACGTTCAGAATTTGATTAATTCGAGGCAATGCCGTGTACAAGGTTCTCATCATTGCTCTCGGTACTACACTAGATATAATTTTTAGCATTCTTTATAGTCCATAGCTCCATGTGAGTTGTACCGTTCATTTAATACGTTCATAACATGAGACTAACCAGTTGGTCTCAAAAGTTTCCATTCTGTGCTGTGATCTTCCAATGTTGACCCCAGATATCTTTCCATGTAAAAAAAAATGTTTAAATGAAAACCTAAATTCCAAGAGAATTGCTTTGATTTCTTATGGGAGCACCGAGCGCGTTAATGAAGTTAATGCGCGAAATTAATTTCCGCTTATTTCATATAGTTGTAATTTTCAAAAAGGGAAGTGTAGTTAAGATTGTCTTCTCCTTTTTATGTGTTTCTTAGATTGTTTATGTACGATAACAAAAGTGCAGTACTTAATAAAAATAATAATAAACATATAACATAAGATATATCATGATAAAAAAACATACAACAATAGATTATTACATCTGTGTGTCATTGGAAATAATTAATCCAAAAATATTTCTAATATTTTCTATGCAGTGTTAGATGAATATAAAATATATGCTTGAAAATATATAACATGTGTGTTTACAGAAAAATAACGAGATAAAACAAACCAAATCGGAATAAAGTATATTGGTAAAACCATGCTTTCAATAAATTATATTAATTGAAGGTGTTTTTTTCAAAGTAAGTAAAAAATGTAAGAAACATCAGAAATTGGATTATAATTTTATTTTTCCCATTGCGAATCAGATTATCTTCGAAAACAAGCAAAACTATTACGTTTCAATGCTTCTTAATAAATACTTTTAAGATTTTATTTGTAAAGAGTAAAATTATTCAGCACATATTTAAATAATTAATAAACACTGAACTAAATATTTTGATGTGCAGGTTTTGATCAATTATATTACTTTAATAAATAGCTCACTTCAATTCAAAATTTGTTAATGGGAAAGCATTCATTAGAGGAAAAACTCGAAAAATGTATTACGTAAAATTTATTTAAATGTATACAGACATTAACTAAACTATCAAAATTCCATCGTACTTTTTTCTTCTAAATAACTGAAAGAGACAAATTTTAAAAGGCTATGGGGGTTATCTTATCATAATAAAAAATAAGATTCTAGTATACCAAGCAAAATATATTTGTAACTCACCCTCTAAGAATCGTAATAATGATATAATCTCTAAGATACAATCATATATCGTATAAAATAAGATGAAAATAGCAATACTTTCTTTTTTATATTTTTACATGGATTGAATAAAGAAAAAGGGAGATCTTAACTATACACATATTTATACAATGTCTTTACATCTGTAAGGAGTTTTGTAGGCTTTGTTAGCTTCATTTAGTTCCATGACACACCTAAAGCGATAATCCTATTACAAAGTCTAGAACACTCCCATTATTCCATTCACGTGTCCGGGAATAATGAGAAATAGGGCTTATAATACAAGGAGAAAATTATTTCTTTTTCATCAACTTGTTATTGTTCAGTTGTGTTTACTCTAAGATTTATGTGTTATTCACAGCTTTGCTTCAGGAGGATTTTTAATAAGCTAAGTTCACAGAATTAGAGTATGTATGTACAACTCCTATGATTATTTTTTGAATGATGTCTGTAAAAGAGCTAGAACATTATTCAGTATGATAACTTACATACAGAAAAGTAATGCAATGTGCACATTATTATATTTTTTACATTTCATAGGGATAGATTTGGGTTATTATATTTTTTAAATATTTGTGTAAGATTTAATAATGCAGGCAAAAATTATGTTTATTTGCAAATGTTATTATTACGAGTTAAACTCAATGAATAATTTCAGATTCAAATACATATATTTAGAAGAATTAAAATAAAAGCTTACAAATAAAGGAACCGAATTCTCCATTCTTTTTCCAAAAACATGATTAAATTGCTTATTAATTTAGATAAAATTGCTTGTTTATTTTTATATATAAATTAATTTTTTTATTGTGAACTTAGAATAAAAAGTTAAAATATGCAAAACTCATAAATAAAAAAAATTGGGCAAAATTTATTGAATACTTTTTTATTATTCACGCTTACTCAAATGATTTAAAATATAAATAGATATTATTTATTAAAAGACAGTAAAAGCTACTAATGTCGGTATTTGTGGAAATGTAACGAGGTACCACGCAATTTCTTTCATATTTATTTAAAATTCTTACTTTTACTCATATTATCTTTTATTTCTCAATGCATATAGTTTGTAAAAACGTCCAAACTTAAAATCTTTTTCTCAGTAATGTAAAACACTTAAATTTAAATTAAGCTGAATTGAATCTAAACATTAAAGTTATTCATAACGTGATTGACTGAGTGAATGAATAATAACGTCACACTGTTTAGTTATACTAGAGCTTTGGGTGATGGACCTCGTAATTTTGAATCATGGTCAAGTGACGAGGACGACACCTAAGCTGGCACCCCACTCTCCCACTACCACACAATACCACGCAAGCACGTTTGAGCTCTCAACAGATTTAACGTGCATCGCTCCCCTACACGGATTCATAACTTAATCTTATTCTAATCTTTAAATTGGCAGCCGGGTTTTTAAACTGAGTGAATGTGAAACTAATATCTGGTTCTTCGAAATATTCAATACAAGAATATATTGATTGACAAGAATCATATAATGAATTTGTAATAAAAAGAATAAATAATCACATTTAATTGCAGCTTTGTAGCTAAATCAGGGCTATTGATGTTTCACGAATTATTTTAAGAAAACAAAACTAAAAATCTATCATGTAAAGTAAAGTTACATTTTTAGTTTTGTATTGAGATTTGAGATTAGTGCTGATCTTTGAAATAAACTCTTTTGCATTCCAGAATAAAATCTGCCCTCCTTCATAAGATAACCACAAAACTCACAGCTTTTCTGATGCGATGTTTCGGCTGCGGTTGCCTTGAAGTCAGGTACTTTATTTTCTGACACATTATATACATATGTAATATATATATATATATATATATATATATATATATATATATATATATATATATTTAAAGGTATTGGTACAGTTACCAAAATTTAAAAAAAATATGCATTTTTATAAAAGATAATTATATGAAGTTGTTACTCATTCAAAATATTTAGTAAAGTATTCGACAAATATATATGTATAGATCGTATTTGTATTACCAATAGCCAATAGCTCTTGTGTATCTTTATGGTGTTACGTTAGTCACAAATCAAATCGTGTATAATGAATAACGATTTCATGTATAGCTAGACTAAGTATATAAACTACACGACTATATATATAAACTATATAAACTATATGTATATAAACTATATACATACACTATGCGACTATATATATAACTATGTATATAAACTAGCTCATGTATATAAACTAGCTCATGTATATAAACTACACGAAATTTAAAATGCAAAACCGGGGAATGGCGAGAAAATTAGGTTAGGTGCATTTCACACAATACAGGTTGTCGAAATACGTATTGCCAGGATACATTAACTAGGTTATAAAGGAAGAAGCTTCAGAATGGGCAAGAAACATACCGTTATTTCTGATAGTCATCCTTGTGAGTTTTGTTTCTTGTTTCAGAATACGCGGGTAATAGCAGAGAAATTCAGACAATAACTAGCGCAGGTGGTTCCAGTAGATACACACTACTTCAATGATCAGGTTAATATGACACAGAGGATAGGAAACACAGACGATGTTTGATGTTTGGACTAGGTGGTTCACAGATGAAATTTGACGTATGGACTAGGTAGTTCGCAGATGAAATTGGACGTATGGACTAGGTGGGTGTCAGATAAGGGTAGTTAGTACTACCCTTATTGGATACTTACCAAGATGCGTACACGTTGCACTGTCTAAGACTAAGATGGTTGAAACATATACATGTGGCACTTTTAAAAGTTTCCAGTATAGAGAAATCGACGTCAGCATGAAGGGATTGAGGCATTATTAAAAAACGATGTTGGCTCCACAAGGCACTTCTGCCACCCTTTTGCGTCATTTGAAGGAGACATTTGTTGTTCCCCTGTTACCAAACTATTACTCATCAATTGGTTGCTCATGCCATGCAATTATGATATCCATTAAGGAGAGTGTATCGGAATCCACATCAAAGATGACTATTCTTATAATGGTGCTGGTTTAGAGCGACGTGAATAATGGAATGAGGCAGGGGCACGTTCTTAGACAAAGAGTTGCACTTCTGTATGTCCAAAGGTATATAATCACCATGAATGAATGTAGTATAAGCGTGGATACATATCTAACCCTGGCACACCTGCAAAACACCCTGCTTCGTAGCAACGTGGGATCATGTTTTGAGTCAAGATCTTGTACAATAACAGATTACGTTTGGTTCGTATTTAGAGGACTATACTAGCCGAAAGGTTACGTGATAACGCAAGTGATACTTTCCCCCTTCAGGTGATTTTCGATGCATTTTATCAGAAGGATAATTACCATCTGCACATGAACGCAACATCAAACATATTCAGCAAGAAGCACACACACTTCCTTAATCAGCATTCTACCCTGATCTCTCACCGATTGAATACGTATTGAATAAATACTTTACTTATTCATTGTAGTCTATTTATCTTTGACGAGTTTCTTTGCTCCTTCTTGGTGTTGTATTTTATGTAATATACATATCCAAATGAAAAATAAATAAATGTTGTTTTATTAGGAATACCAATTGCGGAAGTAAAACTTACACAGATGAGGAAGATAATTAATAATTTAGTTTCATTTTTTCACATTGTCTCTGTCAATTAAACATGATTCAAATGCATTAAAAAGAATGTTTAGAAAATGTGAGAACATATTTAAAATAGAAATACAGTAAACAATTACAATATATGTAATAAACCTGGATAAAAAATATATATAGCGAATGCAATAATATGAAATAACGTCTTTGAAACCGGTTAACGGAATGTCGTTCGAAAAAAATTACAATGTACTTCTTCAGCCTGAAGTCGCATGCGTGATTGATTCATATAAATAGTTTCTTTGATGCATTAGTTTATTTATTACAATAAATAATGTAGTTTAAGTGTAAAAATATAAGCTAAACATTTATCACATAATCGTAATTATTTTTAAATGTTTTCTTGAGTAAAAAATTAAATAAAATATTAAAAAATGAGATTTAATATATATTAAAATATGTTTACGTCTTACAGCCATTATGCTTTTGTCATATTTTAATTAGCGTGATAAATTCTGAAAAAATGTCTATTTAAATTCGTAATATTCTGTTAGAATGAAGAAAAAAGACCACCCTTGTTTGTTTGTGAAGAATAATTAAAATAAACTTGTAATTATCTTCCGAATTCTTTTCCTGCCAAATTTTATGTGTATAAGGCTTTTATAAACCTTTTTCCTGCTTTTTATCATAGAATATAGCACATTTTACACAATGCTTTTATATAACAGGACTATTCTCATTTAAAAAAAAGGTACGAACAATTACAGTCAAAATTCGAACACTAACTTACTGTGAGTTCTTTTAATCATATGTAAGCATTAAAAACAATACCATATAAGCAACGTTTTTATGAATAACTAAGGCAGTATTATAAATCGGATCTTCTTACCATCTCAATTACAGAATAACCGATAGCCTAGGTAAAGAAATGCCTAACCCTTTTTTTTGTATCATTTTAGCTATGATAAATGTAAGAAGCATGCACACATCCGACAAGTACATTATCCGAACAATAAACATGATATTCTGCGGGCAACCTGAGAGCACTGAAGTACTTGATTGTTATTCTACACCTTTCTATGGTAACCATGGAAACAAATGAAAGAAAATGCAGAAAGGTACAGAGAGATCATAAGAGGCAGGAACAAAGAGTGGTGACGATACTAGAGAGAGTAACCTTTTAAGAAATGATAGAAGAATAGCGAGAGGCTAACGTAAGATGTCCACGAGACAGAACTATTTTGTTGCCACCACATGATCCCAGAGGTAAGTTCTAGGCAAGAATTTTAAATGCAACTTTTTTTCCCGTAGCAACAGCCCTTAAGGATTTTATATTATATAATTCACAATAAATCAATTATAAGCACCAGGTATTTGTAAAAATCTTACAAAGCCGACATTTTATACAAATCCTGTTAAAAATAAGATTCATTTTACACATGGTACATTACAAAAAAAAAATCTAAACTAAAATTTATAAAAAGAAAAAATTGGTAAAATTTTTTCTGCACATACATGTTAATTTTTTTTTTTGCATATAATAACAGATGGCGTTATGAAATATGTTAGAACCAAGTATTAATAAAGAAATTATATCTTTAATAAATTGTGTTTAATTGCCAACTATAGGATCTCCTACGAGACGCACATTCTCTCCTTTCTCGAATATTTTAAAATAATTAATAATTTTTCATACGGGGAATTGCTTGAGTATAAAAATAAAATCAATACAAAAACAAATCATTCGAAATTTTTGAAACTTAAATTAAGTTAATTTGGACTAGCGTATTTGCTTACATGAGAGACATTAAAAATAATGCGAATGTATAACAAAACTAGAAAAAAAATGAAAATATAGTCTCATTTCACTTTTTGTTAAATTTTTATTTAACTTCCTCAAAATATAGAATCTTTTCTACAATAACGATAACCAGATGAATAAGAAAATTATTTGTTACGTAGAAACAACATATTGAAATAGTTTAGAATCAATTTAATTAATTTTACATCTACATTGCCATTGGAGAGAAAACAATTCCATAAATTGTATCACCTTTCACAATTAATACACACAAAGAGAGAAGATTTATGAGAACAATTACATTGACAAATGTCCCTTTTTAAAAACATTCATTTGTAAGGAACTACCCCTCTATCATTTTAAATTAACAAAACGTGAATAAAATAATTTATCCCTATTATCCTTTATGTATGAAACATAATATATTATTTTATCTCTCTATTTTTAATTTTTTAAAATTAAATTTGGCCATGGAAAATATGTGTGCTTAATTTCGAATATTTTATTTTGACTTTAATTAAATATTTTTAACTGCTTTCTTAAATATTACCGCAAAAAAATCATAAATTGTTTCGTGCAAAATTAGGGATCATATTCAGAAGAAGCATTTTCAACTTCAAAAATACTTAATAACCAAATGTTAAGAAAAAGTAAACTATAAGCACATTTTGCAATTAAGTTGTGTTAAATTTGAAAATGAGGTTTTAAAATTGGATCATATATATAATTGCTTTTAAAAAATTGGCCTGTAAAATTAATTTTAAAGTTTATTATTATTCACAGTTTTAGTCGCATAATTTGTTCTTTTTGCAATAGTCTTTAATTAATTTTCCTATAAAACAAGATAATATATATAGTTTTAAAATAATAATAATAATAGCTTTATATAAATATAATAAATAATTAATAATAAAAATAGCTTTATATAAATATAATAAGCAAATAATAAAAATAGCTTTATATAAAAATAATACATAAATAATATAAAAACTTTATATAAATATAATAAATAAATAATAATATAAATAGCTTTTAACAAATAATAATTCATCTTTAAGATTAGGATTAGTATTTTTTTGGATTCATTAAATATTTGATTGGTTACCTTTTTATTATTTATTTTCCTTTCTAGAAAATAGTAAAATTTCTTTAGTAAGTAATCCAAAGTATTTTCCAATAATATGTCCACTTAAATACAAATTCATTACAAAAATATTCATTTAAAGTGCAATGAAAACATTTGAGCATATTTTCCGTGAAGGAGGGACCGCGGTATATCGACCATCTAAGAATTCATGAAATGTTTTTTCGTTCTCCCATTTTTATGTTGATATATCAACAGAGTAGCATTGAGTAGCAAACTTCCATGTGTTTATAGTTTTGGATTACAAATCCAATGCAGGAGTGAAAAAAATACATACGAGGTGTAACACACAAAGAAAAAAAACCGAGACTGGTCCAATAAATCATTGTAAATACAGAATCAGTTCTCAGTGACAGTATCCTCTTAAAAGAAATTCCTTTCGGCATTCACACACTTATGTATTCGGTGCTGTCGTTGCTGGTAACAGTTCTGGAACGAGGTTTTTTGAAGTCTCTTGAGGAGATTTTCCGTTTCTGCCTGAACATCTGCAACTGTGGTTAAATTAGTTCCTTTTCAGCAAGATTTAACTGTAGGAAATAAAGAAAGGTTGCATGGGGCTAAATCAAGTGAATAAGTGGGATGCCCTATCAGAGTAATTATTTTGCTGGTCAGAAACTTCTCGACAGGCCCATGTGAGCGGATGCAATGTCTTGATGCAACAGTCATCCATCAATCCCCAATTTTGGTATCCCCCCCTAATTTCTTACGAAGTCTTTTAGTACTTCAATGTACCAGTGTTGATTAATAGTATGACCTGAATAAATACGCCTATCATGAATTTTGTCTACGTTTTTGGTCTGCATTCGCTGACCTTGAGCGCCCATCAGGTTAATCATCGTCCACACTTCGCCCTGAAATCCTTATAAACCATTCAAAAACATTCGCGTGATACACATTTTTAACTCCATAAGCTTCAGTTAATATTTAAAATGTTTTTGTGATTGATTTCTTAAGTTACACAAGAAACTTGATGTTGATTCGACATTTTCCCGGCAGAATGTAGTTGCACGTGTGCACTCAACGACGCAGTACTCCCACCAAACGTGATCGATTAAGGCGAAACTGGCCACATGGATATATGAGGTGTGTGGAGGACGTTATTAGAACAGTTGTTGTCTACTCCCCTCTTTTTTGAAGCTGCACACTTAGTCTCGTTTTTTTGTGTCGTACCTTGTACGCTTGTAAAAGAAGCGACGTACCTTTTACCTTGTAAAAGTTCCCATTCTTAAACTGAGATTTTAATACATTATTTTGAAAATTCAAATATTTTTATTTTTTTATGTACTTCTTTTGAAATAATTCAGCTATGGTTTCAGCAATTTTACTTATTTTGATATGTTCCTGAAAAAGATCTACAAAAATTGTTGCCACCGGCTTGATTATGGCAAATTACTTAAGAGAGTTTTAAATTTTTTTTTTCAAAAGCTTTGCAAGATGAATAATAAATATTGCCATGTAAAAATTACTTTTGTAAAACCTTTCTACTTCTCTGAAAAGGGTATAAGATTATTTTTTGAAAAACTATTTATCTATAACTGAACTTTATCTTTAAATGCTTTTATAGATAGCATCAGTTCAGTAAAATGTTTTTTTGCAAATGTTTTTATAAAATTTTGTTTAATTTTTCACATATATATTCCAGTTAAAAAGACCAAGTCCATGAACAAACATATGTTGTCTAATATTTCCAATTCTTCACCTTCGGGTTTAAAAAAAAAAAATTATTTTGACCACTTCCAAAAGATAAGAAAATCGGCCGAAAGGTTTCTCTTTATTTAATCTTTTATGCAAGACAAAATCAGCTTGGGATAATTCTTCTTTTTCTGAAAGGGCTTCAAGAAACCTGTGTGGTAAAATATTTGTTCTAATTTTCTCAATTACGTTCAAATCGATATTCCCATAGTAGTTTAAACAATGAAGTTATAATGCATATATTTTTTGAATGAATCATCTTTCTCACAATTAAAAATGAGTTAATTACTGCAATCAATAATTTTATATGTTTATTTAGTTACAAGTACTTATAGTTTGCACAGCTATATAATAGATTCCTTGGGACAGTTTGTGAAAATTTTATAAAGCAGCTTTTTTGCTCACCATTGCATCAAAAGGATTTTAAGAGTTAATTTTTTACGTTAAAATCATCCATTCTTAAACTTATCGTTACTGATAATTAAGCTGCATTTGATATAATGTATTTGTCTAATCTTTAAATCATATTTTTTAGTGTCCTTTTCAATTGACTTCGCAAAGTTCCTTAAATTTATTGGATTCTTCTTCTAATGACATTGATTGATACATACCAGATACTGCTGCAATAATTTCTCGCTTATTAGAAAATCCGTCAAAGAAAAATTTGAACCAAATTATAAATGCTTAGTTATATAATTATCTAAGAATGATTTTTTTTATCAACTAGTAAAAATTTTTAAAAGAAGTAATCATAGCAATTTTATTTTCTTTTGATTACTTTTTTTCTATTTAACTCTAATTTATTTGTACAAGCTTCCTCAAAGAAATAGATTTTTATTGTTATGGAGTCCGATGTAATGTGTTTCTTATCTTTGACAAAATAGTGTGGCACATAAGTCAAATATTTTTTTAGTTTCAATGATACAATTTACTTCTTTCCTATTCTTGTTGAATCGAGAGTTCTTTTATTCTACTTCTATTAATTATTTTGAGGTAAAATGTTCGCTATAAAAAATCACTGGCAAGGATTTATTCGGTGAAAATTAAAACAACAATGGAAACGCTAGTTGTTATATTAGCACAACGTACATGAAGCTTATCAATATATGACTGTAAAACAAATATGGTTTGAAAAAGCCCATGGTCGTTAGATATACGTTTACAGAAGTTAACTTAATATCACTACTTTCAAAATACTAAATCAAAATTTGAAATATATGATAAAAATGCAGATGCTAAGAAAAATCATTTTTCACTTTTTATGTAAAGGTATAGCTTTAAAATTAAAAATTACTTTTACGTTTTTCTCAATATTATCAAAAATATGACCCAGCATATGAAACATAATTTAAATCTTAATCTTCTATTCCAAACGATTATGAAAGAATAATGAATACAATTAAATCATCAGATAAAATAAATTTGGTATGCAAAGGATATTGCATAAATACATTACTGATGTAATAAGGATTATGAAAAACAGACGATTTTCTTATCAATATCTCAAAACGAAAAACAGAAAAATAATTTTAAGTTATATAAATACCAGTTTGACTTATAAGAAAAATTATAAAATTGACAGCAATATTGCCTTCGTGTACTTAATTAGTGTGGACACATGATTGTTTGGGTACAGGTTTCGCAGGTAAGCCATGGCTTCCATGCTTTAATTTTTGTACAAAATGCTATTTTTACAATAATACTACTATCTAATACTTAAATGTTTAAATTCATGCAGATTTATTTTCTTTGTTAAAAATCACTAATAATTTCGCTACCATCGTTGTTAACCTTTATCTTCAAGACAAGACATGTTAAATATTTGAATAAATAGTCAAAGGTCATGACATGTATAAATACAAATATGTAGATGTGTAAATTATCCATAATAATTTCCATTGCACAAATTTACCGCATTTTTCAGAAATGTCTCTTTATCAATAAACCTGTTCATGATTGTACCTTCATATCGATTTTGAAATATGCTCACAAATAATTATTTACAATGACATCTAAGCAAATGTAAAAATTATCATCAATTTTTTAATTAAATTTAAAAAAAAAATGTTCGATGTATAAAGATAATTTTACAAATATTTTACAAAATCGAAAGTAACATGTAAACATACTGCATTTTTATATTAAATTAAAAATTGATTTTCAATAAATCGTTGCCCATTTATTTTATAACATTTTTTTTAACTTTTGGTTTGATTAGCTTTGTATTTTGTCAGGTTTCGTAGCTTTCAGATTTTATAGCACCAGTTAAGCTTCAAACTATTTATAGTTAACTTTTCCCCCCAAATGATCGTAGGAAAAACAAACTATAAAGTAAAAATTTAGGTGATTTATAAAAAAGTTTCAAATTTCGAAATATCTTATTAAATTTATCGATGCCTAAAGAAATATAGCTTGAAAAAATGTATTTACCAACTGATACTGACTTTATACTTGCATTTACAGCAAAGTTAATATATCTACTCTAGCCTCTCACCTACGAAAAAAGTCATTATAAATTTTTCACTACTTTCCAGTTTCAGAAAACATTTTATTTGGACAGGTAATTCATCTTAAGTCCAGGGTGATTTATTACATCTCTCAAATCTATAGGTCAGTATTTATTATAAAACTGAAATTGGAGATGACCACTTAAAGTTCTCAGCATCTGGCTTTATAAATGATATATACTTCTCATTTCCTGTAGCGTTCAGATTTTTAAGCAATATATATATATATATATATGACTAAGACATGGAATTAAATAGGAATTACTCTATTACCGTAAAAAAACTTAATAGCATAATATTTTAGAAAAAGAAAATAAAGTGAAACGTTGAGGAAAAAACAATCTTTTTCAGTAGGGTTATTTTTACTAGTTTTATATCTTCTCTCTTGCCTAGTCAGCAGTCCTTGAACAATCAGTACAACCAAAACATTAATCAATACAATTTTTTTAAAAAAAAATATTTTATTGCTGAGGAAGATATGAAATTCACGTTATTTTTGGTGATATTAAGTTACGAGCTAAGCAGATAAGGAAGAAGTAACAAATATTAATGAAAAAATTAAGAATTATGCTAGAATCAATTAATTTCCTGAAATGCATTTGGTATAGATTTATTATAATTTATATTTAAATTGCAATGTGTTTGGAATTTAAAGATATCAGTATTGTTTGATTTTTTAAGATACTTGTAAAAGCTCATAAAATACATTTGTACACTCACGTTTATTGATACAGGAAAAATAACATTAGGAAAGTAATATATATATATATATATATATATATATATAGTTTTTTTGGAGGAGACTAACGTACAGTTTAATAAATTAGTTAATAAAATACATATTTAAGATACAGACAATTACTTATAAAACAAAATACAATACAGAAAGTAATGCAGAAAATTACTTTTGTATAAGTTTCTTTTTAAAATTTCTGTAAACACACAGCATATTATTATAAAAATTGAGCCTCTAGTTATAGTTGCTTTCATCCATTTTTGACTTATTCTTCAAAGATAGATACGATTTTTTTTGTTCAACTAATTAAAGTAAGTGGTGGTATATATATATATATATATATATTTTGAAATTGTGAATAATTCTAATTTTCTTTTGGAAAAACTTCACTTGTAAAAAGTAACTTAGGTTTTGCGAGGGAAGTTCAGCTATATTTGCATAAAAATTTTAATCTTTATTTTGACATAAAATCATTTCTTATGCAGAAATTTTTCTTTAAGAAATATGTATAGTAGTTAGCTAAAAATATTCTAATTGTTCCCAAATTACTTTTCAGGGAAGCCAATGTTTAACAACTGCAAAAGGAATTAAAAAAGCACAATAAATGTTGTCTCTAATAATCAATGTGTTCCTAGACATCTGTAACTATCTCACTTTTTCTGTAAACATTTAACATTTTCTTAAAATAGTCATTTTTAAATATTATGTTTTAAATCTTCGTTTTTACTTTAAAAAGTAATTCAATGTTTTTCTTCTACATTGTAAATATGTTGAACAGTTATAAAAATAATAGTAGTGATAATGGGATTGATAATGACTTTCACTCTATATCATTTTCTTTTGATTAAAAAATTACTAAATAATTTAGATAAAAGTGCATATGAAAGGAACATTCTATCACCATTATATATTTATCAAAATTTAATACAAGACATAATTTATTGTTTTCCAGATTTCACGAATCTGTTTCTCCAATTGGACATATTTTTAATTTTTTTTTTTTTTTTTGCAATTTTATTTCATTTTATTTTTAAGTATTACTTTTGAAATTGTCCAGGTTCATTAATTGTGTTTAATTAAGCACTCTGAAAGAAAACATGGCGACTATTGGCAACGGATATCGTAATTTGGAGCCACGGTTAATTGATGATAATGATATGTAAACATTTATTCTACTTTTCAAACTTCAACACCCCAGCAATGTGAAGTATCTGAGTCTGAATACGTGTAAGGGATGATGCAGTTTGGTGTACACTTAGCAACATCAAATGCAATGCACCGATTATTAATTTAAAATTAGACATTTCTAATAATATGGATTCTAGTTAGCTAATCAATGGGAATTCTTCAGAACTTCGTAAAATAGAATATCATATACAGATATAATGATCAATGACCACAACAGAGTTCACTTGAAATGGTATATATTTCAAAAAAACCTTAGAATACTAAGTGAAAGTTACAATGTTTAAAATAGAATATTTACAATTGTGTATATATATGCTATTCAATATTTTCCAAGAAATAATTTAGTTAAAATATTTTTAAAAATATGAAGCATTTGCAACAAAAGTTCTAAATTTAAATTAAATGTCAGATATTGCGACAATTTTATCAATACCAATTAAAATTTTAAAATAAAATTTAAAATATTCATTCTCATAAAATATATACAAAAATTAATATGAATATTTTTATGTTTAGAAAAAAAATAAGGAATAATTAAGGAACTTACATTTAGTACATTAGACACCAGTTTTCATATTTTAAACATTTTTTTAAAATATTTCAGTAATTCCTTCCATAGAGAAATATAATCTTTATTAAATGTATTCCAAACATTTCCTATTTTAGGCATTAATCCATTACAAATAGATAAAAAAAGTTTTTCTTTGTGATAACATTAAAGTCGAAATGCTTTGTTTCGAAGAAAAATTATTAAATATTATCTCTCGTCAAAAGGTAATTTCATTCACAAAAAGGGTCACATTTTTATTATTTTCATCCAAGCTTCGAAGCTTATATTTTTTTTGAATTTTATGAAAGATGAAAGGTTTCGTTTTTCGAAGTGAGAAGTGATGGAAACTTGAATATATATATGCATATTCGTATTTCTCAATTTTTACATATGACATGATATGATGATATTTTTGAGAGAAAAGTATTTCAATTCGATTCACGTTCGATTCAAAAGAGAAAAACTCCGATCTTATACATTTTTAAAATATATCTTTGTCAGTGAGGGTGATAGTGGTATAATTTCCATAAAGAAAAAGACATGTACTCTTTTTAGCTCATTCAGGCATTTTTTAATAAAACTAATGTATCATAACCTTATTTTAACTACTTTATAAAAACTAATGGGTAAAGAAAACCGAGAAAGTCTAAAAATTTTAATGTATGTAATGTAATGTATGTCATTATATAATGTAATTCAATGCTATGCAATGTAATGTAATGTATGTAATGCAATGTAATGTATGTAATGCAATGTAATGTAATGTAATGCAATGTAATGCAATGTAATGTATGTAATGCAATGTAATGTAATGCAACGTAATACAATGTAATGTAATGCAATGTAATGTAATGTAACGTAATTCACTGTAATGTAATGCAACGTAATGCAATATAATGTAATTCAACGTAATGTAATACAATGTAAAGTAATTCAATGCAATGCTATGTATGAAATGTATGTAATGTGATGTATGTAAAGTAATGTAAAATAATGTAATGTAATATATATAATACATGTAATGTAACGCAATGTAATACAACGTAATGCAATGTTATGTAATGCAACGTAATATAATGTAATGGAATGTAATGTAATGTAGATAATGTATTTAATGTACTATGTTTGTACATGTTTCGTATTTTGAAATGTACTACGCTATTTTCAACATAAGAAAAATTTTATCAGAATTTACGAAATAATATTAAGAAAGTTCAGTCATTTTTTTAAATTGAAAACTCATTCTTAAGCTGCAGAGAAATTAATTGATTAACTCAATACCTACTTAATAAGTTTGCCTACCTAGGATCAATTATTACCTTTAATATCAGAATATCTCATAAAATCCAGAATCGATTAAACCTGGCAAATGAGGCTTTTTATGTCTAAAGGAGGTTTTTGAAGTCTAAATTTCTTTCAAGAAACACCAATATTTTAATTTACAAAACTCTGATTAGACCAGTTCTGACATACGCGTCTGAGAATTGGACAAGAACAAAAATGGAAGAAAATAAAATAGCATTCTTTGAGAGAAAAATACTTCGAAATATTCTTGAATGTGGGAATGAAAATAATATCTAGAGAAGAAGATATAATTTTGAATTATATATAGTTTTTGTAAACAATCTGACATCATTAAACATATAAAAATAAATAGAATGAATTGCATAGCCCATATAATTCGATTGCCAGATGATAATGTCACCCAAAAGATGTTACAGTTCAAAATCACTGGAACTCGGAAGCGTTGAAGACCAAGACTGGGATGGACAGACTAAGTTGAGTCTGATTTTATGACTATAAGTGAGAAAGCTTAGAAAACAAAAGGGGATGAAAGGTCACTCTGTAGGAGACTTCAAAGAAATGCACTAGCCCACGAGGGCCTGCCATGCCAGATATGATGATGATAATCACGAAGGCATAACAGAGAAGACCAGTATCTATCAAATCTGATTTGTGTCAGGATTTGTTGCTTATTTGAAAAAAATGGAATTTGAAAGATGCAAATTAAAAATACAGAATGAGCAGTGAAAAATGAACCAACTTTGAACTTAATGTGCCTAAATAAAAAAATCATTGCAAGAATCCCTTTAGTTACTAGATTAAGTTAAATACATATCAGTTACAGTAGTTTTGAATTTAAAAAAAAACAGAAATTTTATCTTTTTCCATAAATTTTGAAACATTTTATTTAAGTATGCACTTTTCCATATATTTTGTGCACTAAAAGTTTTTGTAATTGTTGGTACTTAAATTTAAAAATGCACACAAAACCAATGTACACAATATCAATATACATATATAATTTATATATATATATTACGACTTAGTTATTGCAATTACGTTTCAACAGCTGAATTAATGCAGGAAATGAATGGGGTATTCACAAAAGTATCAGAAATATGAAAATACAATTTTAGGAAATTATGGGTGATTAATTATCTAATGAAAAAAGAAGTATGACGATTATCTTTTGTACGTCAATGTTCCATGAGTAGGACATCGTTTTCAAATATTTGAAATATATAAAGTTTTATTCCCACACATATTGCTCTATAAAATAGCCTATAGTTAGAAAATTTGGATTAAATTTTGATATAAACGAAATATCGTTGTAATAAATAGTGTATTGCCTCATGTATTTTAAAACCTTTTTGTCGAAGTGAATGGAAAAATTTATATAAAATTCAACACATTTTTATAATTTGTTTATATTAAAGAATATCATACTGCTAATACAGATAGCCTATAAATAACTTTACAATTTAATATATATATATATATATATATATTACTATTAGGGTAGAAATTTAGAAATATAATTGGAACATTGAAATATAAAGGTATCTATTTTAGCATGATAAAGTTATTTTGATTACAGTATATAAAGGAATCGGAAGCCCATTGGCTAAGTGGCTAGTGCATCGAGTTTCCCCACCGCAGGTCCTAGGTTCAAACTCCGGGTTGGTCAAGGTAGACTCGGTCTTTCATCCCTTCAGTGGGTCGATAAATGAGTTCCAAGCTTGCTTGAGAGTTTAACACTGGGGGTTTCGCGTCAGACTAACCAGTTGACCGGAACATCTGCTCATGCTCAACAAGGCCGAATGTCATGTATACTAAGTTGAGAACAGTACGTCTTGACTTTTATGGGCTATTGTGCCACTGAGTTTTATATACAGGAATCGAGAAAAATTCTGTATGCTAAGATTTTTAGTAAGTTCAGACAAAAAAAGTTTACAAATCTTGATATATTTTGTCAATTTCCTAGAATCCCTTTTCCTCTGCCTCTGATTTATACATTTTCGACGTATCTGAAATGGATTATTAATAGCTGTCGCTGAAAATCGTTATCGTTTTTCAACATTCAGACTTTGGTTATAACTCATTTGGAGATCCACTTTAATTATTTGATTTTTTCCTCTTACTGGTTTTTACAAGTTTCTTTAATCAGGGAAAATAAATAACGCTAATAAACTGTCTCGTTTAAAACCATATCTGTCTGTAAAAAAAAATATTATTTTTATATAATATGATACGACGAATACTGTCAGGGCAATTGTCAACTGCCAAATGTTTTGATGAGGACGATGCAAAAGAAGGTATTTTTGAGCTTGTTCTGACAAAAACTGATTGCAATAAAACTGAACTTATTACAAGCATAAATAATGAGAAAATATATCATGAAATCACATTTAAAAAGACTGAAAATTGTACACTTGCCGTTGGAGCCGCAAAGTGCTGTAGTAAATTTAATATCAAATTATTCAAAACTGAGACTGTGACAAAAACAACAAATTTCACCAAGCACATATAATTTCGAAAAACACATACAAAATGATATTTTTTAGCTAAATGTTACGGCAATGTGCAATGAGAGAATGGGAAGTGGAAATGATAGACAAACTTTTTGGAGCAAAGAGAAGTCTGCTTATAAGAAAAAAATGACATTGAAATCTATTTAGCAATGCATTATTTATTTCTGTTATTTTTGAGAGAATTTCATATTCACATTTGCACAAAAGTACAGAAGCAAAATGATCACACCTTAACTTATGGGGAGAAATAACTTTTCGTTTACTTCACATAGAACATATGTGAAGTCTGTTCCATCATCTCGCACAAAAAATTCTAAATATCTTAGAAGATTCATGCAATCAAATACACATATTCCTTCAACATATAAACGTTGTGCTCCGTGTCAGAGAATACTAAAAAGAAGAGTTTAGAGAACGAGTAAAGATTGTACGAGAAAATCTTTCCTAAATATCCCTGTAAGTAGGAAATACTTTAGAACATAAAAGCCAAAAAGTATATCTTTTACGTTTATTTCTTCTTTTAGAGAAATTATTGATGCACTTCTTTTTTTTCTTATATTCTTTAGTTTTCAATCTGTATGATTATTGCTCTGTGCATTACGTTGTAAAGATAATTTCTCACTTCCTTCAGCCCACTGTCGCTTTTCTTGCTTGAGTGAAAGGCTTTGAATGTCCCTTCTTGTATAACAACGAAGCAATATACTTGTATTTTTTAAATTGGTAGAAAATCTTAATTTTTTCTTTTTTTGCCTATGTTATTTTTTGTGTGAGTGTCATTTAAAATATCATTTATTACTTCTCAAAAATTAAATATAAAATCGCGAATTTTGAATATAAATATCATTTACTTTATTCTTTTTATTACCATCTAAGAAAATTAAGTAATTTTTAACCACGAAAGTTTCATTTACGGAAAATATTATTAAAGCTTTTCCCCGTATATCTTAATATCCGAGTTTTAATCCAGTTTTAATCAATTAATAATTTGTGCTATCAATCATTGTGCAGCGTGTAAAAGGTTAATATTATGTTTAAAATGAGATTGATTAATTTTCATGATAATAAACACTGTTTTTCTTTTAAATGAACACTTAATTTTCAAATTTAGAAATGCTGTGTCATTTCTTTAGAAATGGTTATTTTCAGTTCATTGGCTGATGGAAAAATATATTTAGCATAGACCTTGCATCATAGTATACCCAAAATGATTTCTGTGGAACATAAGTCTTGATTTATAGATTAGGGGTTGCATACACACACACACACACACACACACACACACACACACACACACACACACACACACACACACACACACACACACACACACACACACACATATATATATATATATACGTATATATAGCAAAATTTTTTTATTTTTTTAGAAACCATTTTTGGATTTATTTAAATATGCGACAAGAAATACTACCTTTTAAAAATATCTAGTAAGTCCCATCCATAATAAAAGCTTATACAGTATTAAGACATCATATAACGCAGTCTAAAATTGGTTATTGTCTATACGTTCTAAAATTTGCTGTAAATTGTTAAATATGTCATGAGTAAAATTTCTCCAAACCATTTCTGACCACTATCCTATTTTTGGTTGAAGCATTCCTTTGGCTATTTTCTCAAGTCATTCCAGAGTTGTCTGTTGTCACTGAAGGCGTAAATTTAAAAATGTCGGAAAATATAATTTCCTTTCACTCGTTCTTCTCATACACGAAATTTTCAGCCCATTTCTGTCTCCTTTATTGATGCCTGTTTTTTTCTTTATTTCCATAACTTTTGTATTAAAATTTGATTTAAAACAGTTCCAAACTTAATATGTAATACTTTGATTGAAACATTTCAAAATTTCTAAAAAAATATTTTCTAAAGTTTCGATGATAGATGATGACTGACACATGTGTTCATAGTCCTATGTTGTTATTTTTCTTTTTATGTCACTTTATTTTGTTTAAATCACCTTTTCTAATTATTCAGCACAGAAAGTATTTTACAACCAGTTTCAAAAATTCGTACTAAAATAATGTATGTTTTCTTCAAAAATTCCTTAATTCATCAGTAATCTTATAATTTCTTAACGTGCGCCACGCATTTATATAATTTTCGAAATATTATCTATCAACTCCCATAGCATGCATGATTTATTTTTTCCCCATAATTTGAACATTTGATAGCATTTAATCTTTTTATGAGTCATACAATTGAAATATGAACCAATAAGAAGTAAAATGAAACTAAATTTAATAGAGAGATAAATAAATCATTATTTTTTTTAAAAATATGTATTTCATTATTTATAAGTGATATGAATAGAATTAGAAAATGCATTTCAATATAACATTCCCACATTAGACCTGCAATAGCCATATTGTAAAATAAAAACTTAATAAATTAAAACTGTTATTTTATTAAAAATGTTACTCTAACCAAATTCTATAAATAAATGTACCTAGTGCTGGTACAGTATAAATATATAGTGTAGACACGTATATATATATATATATATAAGTAAATTTTGGGGTGATCATTTTAATTTGTGTCATGCAATGGCTTCATGGGGCTTTTTATCAACACACAACATTGAACTGTTAATTTTTTGAACAAAAGCTACCCATTTTTGCCATTCTACAAATGCAGAAGTAACACCTATAGATCAGATAACCATTTTTATGTAGGAATGAGCTTTCCACACATTAATCAATTGGTAATGTAATTTTATTGTACCATTTCACAGAATAACTGAGACATTAGTGGCACTCTTTCGGTCAAATGACAGCTCGTTATCTAAATACAACCCCAGGGAAATTTCCCTTTTTTAAAGTTATTAGGATTCGTTGCTTTGTTTTGATGAGGCATCGAACTTAATAAACATAAAGGACAGCGCATTGTGCATTGTGATAAATATTTATTGTACATAAATTCCCTTTTTAATGATGCTATACAGAAGGTGTAAAATGATGTCAATGACAAAATTTTTCTTGAAGGTAGTCAAAGAGCATATGTCCTGATATAACTTAATTATTTTTCATAATTAACTTGCCTAGTTTTGAAACTGATCTATCTCATATATTCAAGACACTTGGAAATACATATTTTTGAAATTACTTTTATATTTTGAATATATTTTATTTTCTCTCGACAAAGTCGTGTGATAATTATAAAGTATTATATCTGGTACTACAAGAAATAAATACTGAGTCTTGTTTTAAATTTATTGGGAAGTTTACTATTATGACCGCCGTCTAAAGAACTTAGTTTATATCTTCCAAAATTTTAAAATGATAAATTATTTGTAAATTATACAATAGTTAATAATTTATATTCCTGTAAAAATTTTAAAAAAAATACTTCTTTCATTCACATGTGATTTTTTAACATTAAGCAAATTATTGAAGAGAAATACCATCTTTCTGAGTAATGATTTTTAAACAAAATGAAAAAAAATACTGATTTTCGACCACTTTTCAGATATCACACCTAAGAAAGTATATTAATTCCTCTTTTCTTGTTTATGAATGACAGTTAAAATTGTTTCCACTGCTGGAAACTTTCCTAATTTTGTCAGACTACTCTTTAATCAAAAAATTTATCATCTTTTGTGGCAGCAATCTCAAGTTACTTATGACGGCGATTCCTTGATGAAAAAGAAGATTGTTGAATACTCATTTTCTACTATCGATTACTTATTCTTGTAGACTGTCAAAATATCAAAAGAAAAAAAATTATCGATCAACATAACCATAATAGAAAACGTAAAATATCTGAATGATTAATGAATAGCGTTACTTGATATTTTAATAAATATTTTAAATTTAATCAATTCTCTCTACCGAACTTTCTTGATTTCTTAAATATTTTTTCTTATCATTATACATAAAAAAATAATTATAATTTCATAAAAATCCATGGAAATGCTTAATTAAAAAAAGTATCCAACCTTTTTAAAAGATTTTCATTTAAATGATTTTATCAAGTTTAAATTTTCTTATTTTGTAACTTATTTTCCTTCATCATTTATTTAAATACGAAACAACATTTTTTAAGAAAAATATTGGTTTAATATCAGATATTTTGATACTGAGAGATAAAATAATTTAGATATAAATGTTTAGCAACAATAGTAATGCTAAGAAAATAATAGATAATTTATAAAAGTAAATAAGTAGAGACAAAATAGCATGTTAGAAAAATTTCATACATTTATAAAGCTACTGATAACTTTTTTATAAAAAAGATTATTTCCAATAAACTTCTTAATGTTTTGAAAATAATTATGTTAAAAACTTATATAAGTGTTTAACAAAATTTTTAAAATTGTTTTTGTACCATTATTTTTACCTCAACAATGAGTTTTATGCTGATGAAGTGAAGGTACACATAAACCTGATCGAATTTCATAATTTAACGAAAACAACATTGACATGTTTGTTTTTAAAGATTAATCATAAATTAAAATACTGTTAGGGAAAATAAATTATATGAAAATGATTACAAATAATGTTGACACACAATATTAAATATTTCACCCTCTATTAATATCAAAACAACCTTCACTCAACAAAAGTTTTTGACAACTTGTAAATATTAGACTTCTGCAAAGTTGTTTGTTGTTGACATGTTCATGCTGGTTTGGGCAGATTTGAACTACCCAATCCGCGATTCCACAAACACGTGCTGTTGATATTAATTCCTTGATTGAATTCCTTGCTAACAAGGAACTTCTAATCCTGCCATTGTTCTTTAGTTTGTGAAATGATTTCCAGTTCACTAACGCATAAAATTCTTTTAGAACTTTATACATGTATATATATTTATAATGAATAACTGGGGGATTATACTGTACAAAAGAGGTGCTTACGCACCTCAGTATACAATATTTAAACATATTTAAATTAAATATTTTTACATTTATATGTTATTTATGGTTTACTTACTTAAATCTTAAAATAATTCAAAGATAGTGAAAATAATAAATAAACATTATCTCTAATCTTCGTTAGTTATCTAATATATAACTTCACTATAAACTTAATCAACGATTATAATATGTTATAAAATTAATTCATATAAAATCAGAATTTGATTAATAGCCTGATAATCATTTAACGAATGAAATCATCCTTTTGATGTTATAAGAAGATTGGAGTATTTTGACACATAATGCCTTATTTTCCCCGAGGAAATAATATTTCTTTTTATCCTGCTTCAAGATAAAAATATACAAAAAAAGGCTGCCTTTGTAATAGAGCTGATATTTCTAATATTTGTCATGTATGGACTTTTGGCAATGTTGTGAATGGAAATCAAAAGCTTGAAGGATAGTTGAAGATTAAATTTATTTTCATTAAAGCAATTTCATGTCTTAGAATGTGAACTTCCTGCACTTAAAACATAATAATATCTGAAAAAAACATATGCCATAAAAATAAATTTAAAGTAATATTTTGATTAATTTTTTTTATATATGGTGTCCGTAAGCAAAAGATCTGGATCAAAGACACTTTGATACAGACTCACGATGTAATGGAAAACACCATCACTGTAACTCTCTCGCTTACGAACTTCATGAGAAAGCATACAACTCTCTCCGTTCATCACAATATCTCTATAGAAGCAATTAGGTCCCCTTAATGATCCCTTTTCCTAATAATAGTAGAATGAAATTGCATTGCTGCTTCCCTCCCTTTCAACTACTGCTGAGAATCATTTATCAACTAAAATGACTCTCATCAGTCTTCATACCGTCTTCGGGATCGTTTGAACATTGTAAATGGTTTCGGTGATGGGTTACAGGCATGGTATGCAACGTTTAGAAGGGAGAGTGAATAGACTACTTTTATAAAGACGACTGGTCGCTGAAACCAGGGACACCTGTCACTGGATTGACGAAAGCAGATACTGAGCAGTCTTGCTTGCAGTCTAATTTCGACGTCTTTTCACCGGCACGAAATGTCGGTCATCATTTGTTATTGTTTTATGTGGCTGTCTACCACTAATCCTTCTTGCAACTGTATATATCCTTTGTAATCATTTTCAAGCTTGTGATGCAATACTTGTGTCCATCGCAAAAACTTGGACGGCATTTTCAAACTATGTCTCTTTCAAACTTGACTTGATTTTTTGAAGCATATTGCACTCAGAATCTCACTATCACTCGCATTGAATCTGTGGAAATGCTCTTTTTCTCCTTCATGCCATGCTCAATACACTGTGTTTATATTTCATGCCGCTGATATTAGCATATACATCACCTTTCTATTTAGCTAGTCTTTTATTGTACATATCATAGAAAGCCCTTTTCAGAAATTGCATGGTTGTGTGGAGAAACACGACTTTTTTACTTAAACAGCATGCCCTCTATTAACATATACATTATAACAATAATAACTGGATAAGATTATATGCATTTCATTTAACGTATTGCAGAACTTTGTACATGATTTAGAGCATAGTATATATGATGTAAACAAATATTTAATTGTGCTTCACAGTATATTCTGTGAATATTTTCCTCTAAATGTACTCAATTTATTGTTATTGATGTTAGATATTTGGATTGTTTCCGTACGTTTTCTGCATCACGATTGCTGTTATAATTAATGCATAGTGTTTTAGAACTAACTGAACAAGAATTTATAATTTTAAAATTTTATATATATAAACTATTTAGATCATAACTTTATCGAAATTTTCAAACATAATCTTTATTATATACTTAACATCTAATAAGTTAATCAGATCTTCAAAATCATAACTAGGTCTTAACTTTTTTTTAATAATACCTTTATTCTTGAGAATATTTTAATGTTTAGTAAAACTAGTACAATAATTTTCCAGAAGTATATAATACAAGCTTTAAAAATCATTAGTAACACAACGAAATTTAACGCATGAATCTTATGAAATTTATAAATCATAAAAAGGAATATAGAAAAGCTTAACTTCCAATAGATTTATTTCTATAAAATACCAAAATACGACTATTGGTTTTTGTATCACATAGCTCTCATTTATGTTAGAAATTATCTTTTTAGAAGTTCTTAAAGAGCATAATGCAATACTTGTCATGTCTTCAGAGTTTAATTTTGGATTAATTCGTGGCATCTATGCTGGCGTGTATTCACTATCACCTAATGTAAATACTAAGCAAAAGCTTTGTTTCTGTATTTTGGCAATGATTAGTTCTTTGTTTGTTTGTTTTATGGAATAAACGTTTTTGATTTTTAAAACGGCTGGATATTTTATCATTTTCAGAATCCAGAACTATTTTTATTGCTATGATTCTTTAAAAGCTATTTTGCCTTATTTAATTGCAGAACCAGATCCTCTGCTAGCGTAATAGAGTGATATCTTTGCCAAAAGGATAACGTAATAATACTAGCATTTAAAACCTATGGCATAAAATCTATGGGCACCTTATCTGTATAAAAAAATGGTGAAACATTTCTTAAGGCTTTAATCGTCAAAAACAGTTTTTGTAATTTAATGTCATAACAACTTTTAAAATAATGTATTTATACCCTGCAAAATGTATGTACTGAAAGTATATTTATACTGTCCATTGTTTTTTATGCTTCTTATTTTCTTCAAAAATTCCGAAAATAATCTATGTTTAACAGCATGTTTTGTAACAAACTTAGTTCAATTTGTACTAACCTGCTGTTTAATAGTGGCATTTAAGAGGGAAAATAATTATTTTAAAACTGGGGGGTAACTTCATACTTCACATCTGTTGTATAATTTTCAAATCACTGGTAATTACTTGTTGGTGATACTCATCAACCAATTCCTTAGTTTTATATATTTCCATTCCTCCATGTTTGAATGGTACACTGAAGCTGAATGGTCATGGTTACAAATTCATGGTTGGTGATTTCTCTCAAGCTGCAGATTTGGATGGCATATAAGCTGAGATGCAGGAGTGTAGAAAAGGTGTGCCCTATTCATTTGACCATGGCTCTAAATTCTAAGCTCCGTCACTAGTAACTCTCATTTTTCCTCGTAATAATAACCTCATTAAATTTGTAACACTTGAACACTTTTTAATTGTATTATTTTTAACTGGAAGCACAGACTTATAATAAAAATATTCGTAAAAATTAATTAATACTTTTCGAAGATTTTCAGAAAAATAAGATAGCAGTATTCAGTCTACAAGATTTGGGGGGAGGGTTACATTAAATTTATACAATAAGTGCTATTTATGCATTGATAATATTACTTACGTGGAACATTTGTATTAATTACAGATTACTCAAGATTCAAAGGTAAATTTTTTATTATTATTAAGTTGCAATATTTAATTAACCCATCCATTATGAAACATAAAATTGTGAAACGTTGTACTTATATATTGAACTTAAAACGTTGAACGTTAAAAACGTTGAACTTATTACTTTATCTAAAGATTAGATAAAGTAAATGTGCGGTAAACCCATGGTTTGGTTCATAGAAATTTCTTTTAGTGTATCAATTCTTTTTTAAATTTAAGTAAGGTTGCACAAAGACAACCAATATCGTTAACAAAAATAATGGTCCAAATACATCGACGGATTTTCACAGAAGCCACATTGTCTCCTTACCTGGTCTCTACTGTAGATAGTAGTCAGTAGAGGGGGCATCTGCTACTTTGGTCAGTCAGTTACTATTATTAATGCAAGATCTATTGCAAAATAACAATTTTGACAAGAATACATCAAAATTTTACAATAATATATAAAACATTTCAAATCATAGATTATATAGTTTTTTTTAAAAAAAAGATGTTTACATTTTAAAAATAGTTATTGTGTAATTTTTACAAAGTTATAATTTTTATAAAAATTGCAGAACGTTTGTATATTTTCAAAAAGATGTTGTGGAAATTTAGGAATAAATAATTATATAGGTTAAACAGTAATAGTTTTAAACAAAAATGCATGAAATAAAATATGGTAAGGGCACAAATGTGATTTTTTTAAAAAGATTAAAACGTTGTTCATTAAATGAATTCAAGGCATGTTTTACAATGATAAAGATGTTTAGAATAAATTCAGAAAACTATTTGAAATTTTTTAATTGATTGTAAACTATTGTTGTTTTGTACATTTCATCACATTTTTTATTTAGAACAAATCCCATTTAGGATAGTTTTTCTTTATTTCTAATTGGACTGCGGATTCGTATTTACCATTGCAAACCTAGTACTTTCCCGGGAGCTGGTATCACTTTTTAGTGCGGTACCATATAGATGGAATACCAATCACCGCAAGTAAATTTGACACCCTGTTCCCTCCCCAGATGAAGGACACATGAGCTCTGACAATACGAAGTAGTACTGAAAATTTAATTTTGCTGAGAACACCTAAGACAAGCTGGCACCCAAGGGATCTTTTGCATGTTGCATAATGATACGGCATGGACGCTGTCGGTTTTCTGCTTCATGAAAATCCATCGACTTGGGTCAGGGTGGAAACCGCAACCTTTCGCATACAAAGTCAGAGACAAACCAAGTAAACCACCCGTCCGGCTTACTAAGAAGGTAGTTTGAAAGTATAAAAATGCATATTAAATTACTTGAAAGGTATGAAAATTCATTATATTTTTAAATCTTTTGCAATTTGTTTTTATATTTAACTGGAACGAATACAAGGTAAACCCATATTTAAGCTACAAAAAAATAGATTCATTTTAATAAATATACTTTTTAATTTCAACAACTTTGAAAAGAACTGCAAATCCTTTTAAATTATAGCAGGTAAGAGAGTTTGAAAGGAAAAGAGTAATTTATTAAAACTCTGAATGAAAACTTAAGCGCATTTAAGAGCAATTGCTGCAAATTAAGACCTGAAATCCTCATTTTTAAATTAATAGCTTTTAAAAGACAGCACTGGTATCTCTCCTGGGTTTTTAACATGGTGTTGTGTTATCCTTATTTTAATGAGGACTACTTTCAGCTACTTTATTCTAATTCTTTCATCCCTTGAGATGCTTACGTAAATCACGCAGCGTTCTTTCTCTGAATTCCGGGTTCTCTTTAAGCTAGTGACTTTGTCTTAATTCTCTGTTAATTCTTTTGAAATTTAAGTCATTTAATCATTATAAAAATATAATTTATGCAGCCTAGAATACATTTCCAGTATATGTGAGAGAAACACGTCAATTTTCAATAGCTATGTATATCCATTTCTATAATTTTTCAGATACGAAAAAATCTTTTTTAACACATTTTTAAAGAATTTTCTATGTTATATTGTTGGCTTTTTAATATCCTTTTTAAGTAAATGTTTTCGTTTCTTGACAAAATTATTTATAGGATTAATTTATTTTACTGCTGACTGTTAATTTAGGAAAAATACATACAAAAATTAGAGAGCTTTTTACATAAAAATATATAACTATTAACAAAGAATGGAATTTAAAAGGTAAATTAGATACATTTTTGATTATAAATAAGTTTGAAAAGTTTAAAATTAGATTAAAATCTGCTGAGAATGAAAATTTTCACTTCGGAAACATTTCAGCGATGTAACAATATATCTAATCATTTTAAAAATATATTATTTCAACCATATTTTATTATAAAAAATCTGAATTAAGTTTTTTTTCTAAATTTGCTTACATTTTTCATCATCTACAAAACAGTCTGATTGGTATTATTAACTAATTAAGATTTAAAAAGAAGTAATTTATTTTTAAAGCATTTTGTTACTAAATAAATCTAAATTTTTATTAAATGAGAAAAAGATTGAATCCCCTTTTATATTTCATTTTTCTTCTTTTATTGTAAGCCACATACAGTATCAGGCACTTATCTTCCTTTTTTCCTATACAGGCATTGTAAATATAATCCCCTTTAGATTCTTCATGGAAAAAATATCCCCAAACTAATTTTTCAGTAATAGTTCAAAGAAATAAATGTGTGCGTGCGTGCGTGTGTGTCTACTTTCACCACTTCCGCTGCTTGATTCTCGATTATATAGATTAAGAGACAGATTGTGCACAATCAACTATAGAGCAATATTTTTTCTCAGTAAGCTTGCTTTTATATGTTCTACATTTATCGACATACAAAATCTAATAATGATCTGGAGATATTTGCTCACTTTTAGAGGATACCATAAAGAATAAAATTTTTAAAAATTTACTTCTTTTTGCAGAATATAAATAACTTCCATTACTAAGGTAAAGTTTGGTAAATTTATTTTTCCTTAATCTTAAATAATGATTTTTACCTTTAAAGGAGTAGCATCTTTTTAAGCGTTTTAAAAGTTGTATCTAGAATGTGATGGAATTAGAACTGAAAAATATATCAGAAATTAATTATTATTTGTAGTAAAAAAATTATATATAAGCAATACTAAATTATCACTTTATATCACTATCAAGGGAACCAAGGTTTAAAAAAAATAAGTTTGAAAGCAACAAAATAACTACGTATTTATATATTTTTTCGCCTTTTGTGAATGAGAGAACGTTTTTTCGGATTATACACTTTAATAAGAATAGTCATTGTGCTAAATTTCCTGAGGTATTCAGAAACAGAATAAATTATTTAAAAAAAGTCTTTTGTCTCTAATTTAACCATGTTTTCAAGAAAGCAAAAGAATTTGAATACAGGAGACTTTTTAACTTTAAACGAAAAATCTCCAATTTTTATTTGAGCATATGTTAGAAAAGAATTTAAACTTCATAATGAATCTTTCAAATGCGTGGTTAATTTGATTTGGTTTGCTTTAAATGCCATTCCAGTGCTATGCGTGATTATTGACCAGGGATCTCTTAAGAGTAGTCGGTACCCCCTATCCCGCTAATGTTAAATTGGGCATTTTTATATGTACCTTTTCCTCAGAAACTATTAAATGTATAGACTTACAATTGTGTCTGTATATTAATTAGACATTTTTATTTATACTGAAGTGAGATTTTTTAAATATATTGTTTAGTTTTTTCAAAAACCTTCAACGTACAAGTATAACTACGAATTTTTTGAAAATTGTCATTTTTTTTTCACGATAACTGACTTTTACAAAAATATTTTTGGAATATTAAAAAAACATTTACTTCAGTATATATAGTTATATATTAGTAATGTTCACTCAAATTTGCATGAGAATCCTATCAGTCAATTCTGAGAAAAAGGAGCACGTAGGTTGCAATTTATGATTTTGGGATATATGCATTTTTAATATGAAATGTCAATCACAAAAATTATGAGCTACAACATGTATTGGTCTCATTTTATTACATATTAGCTTATCCTACATTTATTTTAAGACTTTTTGTTTCCTATTTTACTTAAATCGCCCAGAAAATACATATATAGCATTTTTCAGTTTTCTTTTAACGAGATGTTTTGTAATATTTACATTAGTTTTCTCAAAATCTGTATCAATTTTTGAAGAAGTTTTATCTGTGATGAATAACTAACATCAAAGTTGAGAATAGCATATCATGAATGTCTTGTAATAATGTATAAAAATGTGAAAGTAAGGATTTTGAAATATGTGATTATACGACATTTCTCGAAAGTTTTCATTAATGTTTTGTATATACACATGCAAACAGTATTTTTAAAAGTATCAGATCTCAATAACTGTTAAACTGATCTAATGATTTCTTAAAGAGCCAAAATGAAACTGTTTTTATCTTTTTAAACATGAGATTTGTGTAATTTTATGTGTAAAACAAGATTTACATGTAACGAGAAAAATCATCATATATCAGCATATCATCACATATACATAAGTATCTTTTTCTCAGAAATGTTGAATATTAAGACTTCAGATTTTGTCTGAATATTAATTAGACTTTAATATTATTATGGCTTACTTTATCACATGGTTTATGCTAAAAATGTTTTATATTTGCTGAAATTCATTTAATAATTATTCATCAGTTACTGATTAAGAATTATTTTATTTATGCACAATGCTAAAAATGCCGAACGTTTGGTAACTTGAAATTTCAAAAAGGATTTTATGATATTTTCATTACATAAATTTATCACGCGAATTAAATAGGTTAGAATTTAAGAATCATGCACATATCTTAATACTATGTTCCGTATCAAGAGAGTATTTAATACACTTTAAATCTAATCGCCTCTATCTCTGTCTAAATGATAGATGGTGAGGTTGGATAAATCTTGATCTGATTATCATTAAGACAACCGGAGACAAAGCACCTGGTCCACAACAATGGTGATCGTTATCACTATCATCTTATTATAGATAAATGTCAGATACGTTAAAGAAGCTTATACGTATTACGATTAATAAGTAAAATACATTCTGCTGTTAGTCTGGAATCATTTAAATATCTGATTTTTCTTTACACCTGATTCTGATACTTTTGGAAACATAAAACACTGAAATAAATAAAATATGAACCAATATATAAGATTATTTGTTATGGTAATGTAAAAGAAATAAATTTTATATGTACTTTAATTATATGTACCTCTTACATTTGTCAAATAATTAAGTGTTATGCTTTTATCATAAAATATCTACTCATGGTGATAGGGGTGAAAATCTTGCTTAGGCTGCCACTCCCTTCCTTTAAAAAGTAAGAATATCTTAGCTCTGTTAAATACTTATGAAAAGTTTTGCAATTGAGTAGCATTGTTTCGTTAACAAAATATTACATAATAAAAAAATAATCCCAATAATAATCTGTACATAATATAGAAAAAGGAAAATTCTCACTTGCAAAGAAACGATACACATACACGAAGTCTGATCAAATAAAATTAAGACTTTCTGAAAAATCTTTTCTTAGGTATTAATTACCCATATAATGCTTACACTCATGTCCAAAATTAAGCTTACAAACATAAAATCTGAACAAAATAAGGATCTATTTACTGTATTGCCACGAAATTGGGTATAGAGACATATTATAATTCCAGAATGAAGATGGCAATATAACAATATGGAAAAGATTTTAATTGTGAATTAAGATACGTCATATCAAATAGTAGGACATTATGAATCAGAGATAAAACAAAAAGTCTCGATAAAAGTCTAATATGTTTAACCAAAACAAACTGCTATAGAAGCCTCACAACAAGCTGTCATACAGTTTATGAGGGTGTTAATAAGTATTTGTGGCAACAAAGCCCATTTTTCCCAAAGCGGGTCTTTTAATTCCTGGGGTATCCTAGGGGAAGATCTACCCTGAAAAATGGCTATTTCTACACCGCTCCAAACATAATCAATATAATTATGATCCGGAGACGGAGGGTTAATACATATGAGGAATATTCTCTCTCTTTTTAATGAAATACTTTAACAATAACAGTTCTATGAGGCTGCGCATTATGATACATAAAAATGTAGTCACCCTATAACGCTGTGAGTTAACAGTACTTGCACCTAAAACGTACAGTGGTGTGCAACTGCTGCACATTATTCCACAACACACAAAACATACAATGAATTCCTTTGCCACCAAATCTATCAATTTCTGTTCACAAGTGACTTTCAGGTTAAGACTCGACTAGGATCACGTTGTCTTCATCTCGTCATTGAAAAAAACACTTTCCCATTCTTGTGGTATCCATGACTGACGTTTTCAGCTCCTCAATATGCTATCTTTTCCGCTAAATGCAGTCAAAGAAACACAAACGACTGTACTCCGGGCCTAAAGGCCAGTTTGTGTAAAACGGCTGTAGACTGCCTGGAAATTTTTGTTCCAGCCACAACAGTAAGTTCACGAGCAGGCTGAGGAGCCATTGTCCACCTACGTGGTCATGTGCTTCGTAAGAAGTAGCGATTCTGTGCAGATCTCTATGTTCTGCGGTGTGTTTAGCTGAACTTCTTGGGTGACAATATCCTTTGTTTGAAATTGATTCCGTTACCAGGAGACAATTTATGGACCACTTGTAATTATCGAGCCACTTCCACTTTGAACTACCCAGCTTCAAGTCTGCCAATGGCTCTCCATCTCAAGGAATCATCTACGTAATTATGAGAAGTCATTATTACTGCATACAGACTATGCAATATTCACGAAACTGGAGGGAAAAATCTCATATGCTTAAACGGTCTCAATCTTATAGTTCTACAAAAACTAACACTAAGCAACTTATTTTTCTTAACTAAAGGTTCAAACTGACTACCCGTTCTTCAAAATATATAAAATACAAATTCTATCAGCTTTACTGGTGGCATTTTTAAATTATGATGAAAAACATGTTTATGATCTTAATTTTGGATATGAATGTGCTTTTGTGCATCGTTTTTTTAAAAAAAACTCAATTTTTTTAAAAAAAAGAATGTTTTCTATTCCAATATGATAAAAGTATCTGTTACATCTAAATTAACTGAACACAAATTATTCTACTTAGTCGATGAAAATCACTCCCGTCTTAATGCTCTTTTTAGGAGTATAAGTAGGAGTCCTCCGATAGAAGTTCAAGCAAATGGTTGCCTAGGATTGCGGATTCCTTCCCGAAATCTTCAAATTATTATACTGAATTAAATGTATGTTTATCATGAAAGAAATAGTGTCAAAAATTTTCTCTAGATAACTAAATTCTTATTATTAATTAAGAAATTTTGTTTTCATTCCTTACAGGAACGTTTAGTATCTGAGTTGGGATTATATATCTACTGCTCGATTTTTTACTGTAATACAAATATAATATCCAGTACCCATTTAAGCTTCAGAAGCCTGAGACCTCATTTTAAACTGGTGGTACTCTCTTAGAAGCTCGTATCACGTTGATCGCTGTTACACATTTAGCACCAACCGAGGAGCACGTGTAGCTTGAGGAATGTCACTGACGCGTGTAACTTTGCTTTTCTTGGACTTCTGAGCTGCAATTTCAGTTTTAAGCAGTAACACACCTGAATGCCTTAATACAATTCAGTGCCGAAATAAAATTACAGAGCTCATTTCATATGTTTAGACTGTGGCTTTACATTTGGTTCAAAAGTCATGTTGGGACCCGAGGCAATGAGAGAGCCAACCAAAAAGCCAAGCAGGGTGTCGAATCGTCTTAACTGGAATTCCTATTGACCTTCTGAAGAGAAAAGAACATTATATTCACATACATTGACAAGTGTATGTGGATATAACAAAAATACAAGAGCCTTGGAAAGCCATACAAAACCCTGGTCACTGTGGGTACTATCCCAATGCACCTTGCGAGAGCCGAGGTAGTTGCCCACCTTCACCTAACCACCGGACTTAATTTTTTGGGAATATGCCTTCAATGGCTTAGCCTGGCTGCTGAAATGTCCTGCTCTCTCTGCTGCCATACCAGGATTGATGGAGAATATCTGCTCCAGTGCACTGGACTCGAGGAATATCCAACTAACGACGTCACTAGTCAATACTGAGACACTCGGCGTCAAATGGTCAAGCATGGGCATTGGTTAAATAAATATGTACCCAATGTTAAGACGAATAATAGTATGCCAAATATTTCAATCCTTCACAATCATGTTTTAACTCCTTATATTACCTGCATATTAAATATTTTGATAAAAAGGCTTACTGATAATTAAATTAAACACATTCAATTTGAAACTGCAAAAACAAACTTTCAAATTCAATCGATTTGACATTTTCATACATTAACATTGCAATAATTATTTATTGGGCAACTCTGATGTTCTTTTGTGTTCTCTTATTACATATAAAAAAGCAATTCGAAACATTTATTGAAATTAAAACAACTTTTGGTTGTAAAAGAAAAATCTTCGGTTACTCAAAAAGTTTCGTTTGATTGATTTCATAAAAACTTTGTATCCAAGACTATTTACGTGTGCCTTTTTCATTTTCCTACATTGAATTTATTTGTATAGATTAAGTTTAAAAGGAATTACTAAATTAGATAGAGTTATGTTAATGCATTGTAAAATAAGGTGATACTAGGGCTATTGGCATGCCCAGTTTAGTGAATTACGACACCTGAGCTCGCTATTCTCTTTCCAAACTACCATACTTTAGTCAACTGAAAGAATTTGAGCCTCAACATTTTTAATTTGCATCTGCCTTATCTTCATGGAGGATTTTTAAGGACACTAGAACTGCAACCCTCGACACATCAGCCTCAAGTATATGGCCATAACCACTGGGCTACGACGTCCTCACATTGCCCTACCCGGAACTATTATCAATTATTACAATTAGAATTAGTAAAATTAATTAAAATTATAAAAATAAAATCAATTATTTAATAGAGAGAGCTATGACAAAAAATATTAAGGAATATTGAGATTTTTTAATATAAATTTGAAAGATAAATAAAAACAATTGGTTGCTGATACATTATTTACTCATGCGAGGCTATATAAGAAATGAAGTAACACATTTTAGTGAATTTTAATATAAGACAAAATTATACAATTTGTGTATTCGAGAAAAAATACAAAAAAAAAAAAAAAATGTGTGATTTCTGGGGATTTAGTCAATTTTAACAGAGTATGCTGTTTCTATTGAAGGACAGTGATGTTATGTAAGGAGTCTAATCCGTTTTGGGTTGTGGAATCATTTGCCAAAGAGATAAGTGAGTGCAATGCTTTAACCTAGCACGTTTCAAACATGTTTGATTGGGTAAATGTTAATATCACTTTTGTTGTCCAGTCCATTCGTATTATTCTATCTTCACAAAAGAAATCATCCAGAAATTATCATTCATTAAAAAGGATTATTTAAGATTGCTTGAGTGTAATGAACTTCAAAAGGCGTTCAAATCCCTTTACTACTGAACAGTCAGAGGTGCGTTTGTAACATTGTGGAGGTTGTTACGGTTATTAATGTTAATATCATCTGAGAGTAACACATTACCAACTCGATATCTGATACTTGCATTAATGTGGTACAGTTTCGATTCAAATATTTCCTCCGAATGAATGTGCGCCTATTATTAGGATGGATTGTCGGATTATCAAGCAAGACTCATCGCAGAAACAGGAAACTGCTTCATGTCTTCTGCCATAGACAGGCTTTGCATTACACTCTCTGGGGAAGCATTATGAAGAGCTGTTAATGTATGTGTATGAATACTATACCATAAGTGTACATGGAAAAAAACATACCATAGTTTTATAAATATATAGACCTACAGCATGGGGTTGGGGTGTCAGACGGTTTGACTGAAAACTGTTGAATCAGTTGCACAGTGAATGTATCATTAGAAAAAAAAATGATAGTAGTAGCTCGTTTCCCTCTGGCTGGCAGCCCTAAGTGCAGACTCTAAGTTAATATTGTTTCTAATTTAAGGCCGTAGTCGTGTCTTGGGTGAGCATTTGCACTCTCCAAAAATTATTTCATACGCTTGATGATTTTTCTATGAATTTTGAAAACATGTTTCGTGTTTGGTCCGCTTCTAAGTGACACATAAACTTCTATACTTCTGATTCTAGTAAGCGAATTCATTCAGACTTCGATTTCACTGATACACAACAATCAAAGCAAGATGTTCCTGTCTTTTGAACTTTTTTTTATTAAGCGATAGCTCATCATTTTCCTCGAACGTCATCAATTTCAACGCCCCCTTCAAAACTGCCATGCATAACATTTTCCAACGTCTGTGAAGGTTTAGTTATTTATCATTTATTCTTTGTACTCCAAACGTTAAGTATTATAACACCGTTTCTTAATAAAACCATTTTTTTGCTTTTTGAAATTTTTTTTAAAATTAAAGCAGTTGTAAATGAGATAAAAAAATGTAACATTTTGGGAAAAAAGTACTTTTTAAATTAGAATAAATATAATAAATGATGTATGTAAATTTCTAAAACAAATTAGAAGGATTAAATGTAATTTAGAAATGTAAAAGAAAACTCTTGATATTTGTTTCTTTTTACTCAGGTACATGTTTGTTTATTTAAATGTACTTCAAATTAGTTTCTTTAATACATCTAAAGAATGAGATATCGTGTGGAATACAAACTGCTATTATTAATATTAAAGAATATGTGTTGTTTTGTTAAGTTTATTTTGTATTAAAACATTTATCAATAGTTTTGAAAGCGCATCTAGAAACAAGATATGACACAAAATTTAAATTTTAGTCTTTAATACAGAAATAAAAATAGTATCGAAAGCATGTGTGTAAATGAGTGTTTGAAAAATAAAGGTTTCCGTAATCTGCTTAAGATTAAAAATGCATTAGAAATATGTGTCTCTTCTTGTTATGTATTAAGAGATATAATTTTTTTTCTATTTTTTTCTTAAGCAAGAGGCAACCCCAAGAGTATTGAATAATTAAGCAAACTGAAACAGCACAAGCTATCTGGAGAGGCTTCTAATTTTCTTTTGTAATGACAAAAATTAAATTTTAGTAAAATGTTCGTTTTTCTTCGTTTCAGGAACAATTTTTATAAAGAAAATTATCAAAATATTAAATTTGAATTATAAATTTTTTATGTATTTACAATTTAGCTCAAAATATTTCAGTGAGCTATCTTTTACCATCTGCATTATTTAAACTATTATATATTCTCCAGGTTTGTTATGATCTAACATTAATTATGGAAGTTCATTATCAATTTGTTTGTGTAAATGTCTTTGAAAGACATTAAAAAAGAAACTCTAGATTCTGAACGAATCTGATTTATATTTGTGAGAATTACTTTTCAATACTTATAACTCTAGATCTTTCAAGTAGACTTTTAGAACTTCCATGACCAATAGCCATCGTATTGCTTTGAGTGTGACGTTAAAAAAAACTGATTCAAGAAATGCATTAATTTTTAAGTATACAATTGTTATTTCTGATTTAATTTAAATACCTGCTTTATTTAACCGTGTTCAAAATCAGGTATATTGTTGAGGCGTCTTTTGAAGACTACATTAGAAAAATGTTCTAATTTTATTAGAGAATAACTGCATTTATATAATTTTTATTTATACTCCGAAATATTAATTATCTATTTCACAAAAAATAATTTGAAGCATGTAAAGGGAATGATCAAATTATAGTCAGATAAAAAAAGACTTTTATGATATATTCAACTTTACAAATATAATGATTTGGTGATTCGGTTTGGATACTTATGCTTCTTTTGCTTATATTCCTGAACATTTCCAATTCTAAGTCATAAACAGTATTCAAAGATCTGAATCAGCATTAAGAAAAAATATATTTTGAATATAAAAAATAATATAAAAATATTCAACGGCAAGATTTTACAATGATTCCAGCATATGCTGCAAGTTCTTTCTTATTTGAAAATCTCAATTCAAACGGTTTAAATGCAAAAATAATGTAGAAAAGACTAAATAGTCCTGTGCAGTAAAATTTGAAATATACCGAGTCTACATAAAAGTTCCTTCTTGTAATATTTGCATTCTATAAATATACATGAGTTGTGATTGTCTTACTAATCCTACCTTGCGAAGTATGTGCGCTTGTCTGAGTATTTGGTCTTTTGTATGTGTCTATCTTTATAGTCATAGGATTCTTTAAACTGTTCTAGTAGAAAAATGTTCAGCATCAATAAGCAAGAAATTGTTTGAATAGAATTTAAAGCGCTTTAGAAGGCATGTTTATTTGTTCAGTTCTAATACGACTTTAAAATATTCTGTATTTTGTTCAGAGGACGTTTTTGTTATATTTTAATCCTGTTATATGTATTTTTAACAGAAGTATTGAGGAGTTAGTTATATTTGAATGTTAGGGAAACAAAATAATTGTTCCTTTGAACTATACACAATCTAAATTTTTCTTTTTTAATTTTAAATATCTTTTAGGTATATCCCCAAAGAATATTTATATTTACTATACTGTGAACGAGAAAGAATATTTGCTTTGCAATTCCTCATTTTTTGTTTTATTTGTTGAACTGTTATTCAGAATACCATAATTTTAGTGAATCACAAAAGTTTGTTTTCCCGAAATGTACTTGAAAGTCTTGCTGAAATTGCATTTTGAAGTATTATATTACTGTTTATCCTAGAAAAACATTTGTTTTTAAACGAAAGAATGAATAAATATATTTAGAATTTTAATTATTTAATATATACAGTATAAATACTCCCTGGCTTATTTTAAGATGATCTGCTACTTCCTTTCTTATTAGTTCTTATTATAGTCATTATTTTAGATTGTATTTGATCAAATTAAGAGAAAATAAATTGATTTTATGCATTAATTTGTAAAGAAATCCTTAGGTTAGGAAGTGTAAATATGTATATATATATATATATTTACACTCTTCCTATATAACTTCCTATATAATAATCAGTGATATAATTTTGTATTATCAATTTCATTATGCCATGTATTTCTTTCATTTTATGTTACTATATATATAGGAAGAGTGTAATCTTAATATACAAATCTTCTTCAAATTTTTCGATTTTTTTCTCGCCTTTGCCAAACTATCTTTTAATACTGCTAGCTCATAAATGTTTTCTGTAATTTATCCTATAACGGTTTTGGGATTTAGATTTGATAGAAAGACTAATCTTACTTACGCTAATCCAAAAAGTTACTATTAAAAAAACTATTATTATATATATATATATTGTTTGGATTTAGGTTTATGACGAAAGATTAAGGCTTTATTCCCAGTCATTATTTGATGAAAAAAAGACCTGAAATTGTAACAATATTTTGATACAAATTATATTGCTCTATATTTACTAAATTTTTGTTATAAATGTTCTCTAATATAAATAATTTAGGACCCATCCATGTTCTATCATGTTAAGAATTTATCGCTTTGGTTTCCTAATATTTGTCAGTGGTTTTATACATTAAATATTTAAGAATACTCATAGATATATTTCTTGGGATTATTACTTTGTTTAAGGCATGCATAACTTTTGCACTCCCTGTGTCCGCCACACGGGACTAATAAAGATGTGACTCTTCTTTGTAAAAACTTAACAACTTTAATTTTACGTTTAAAAGATTTTGACCATAGGTTCTCAACGTGGGCGATAACACCCCCTTGTGGGCGTTTGAGGCTTTCAGGGGGGAGGTACAAGACCCAGATAAAATTAAGGGGCGTTGAGATGACACGGAGGGGCTTGGGCAGATTAACCAAATACACGCTGATTATGTAATAACAAAAGTAAACTTTAATACTGTTTACCTTATGTTAAATGTATGCATTTAAATCATTTCTCTATATCACATGTACAAAAATTTACATACTTCGGTAGTTCGGGAAGTGGATGAAAAACTTATAGATTACATTCAGACCTACTTTAAATTGAATGATATAGTGCATTTTAATTTTTGTAGTGCACGTATTGTCTTTGTCTCTGAGCAGTAGGAAAAATGTCTCATCCACTGCATTTAATTACATTAATTATCCAAGAAACATAATTAAATATGTTTACCAGGAATTAACGTGTCATTCTTTAAAGGCTGAAACTGTTAATTTATATTTATTTTGAAAGCAATAGTTTATTATGAATTAATTCGTATCATTAAAATCTCTGCCTGTCTTTATAACACAGGTATATAAGCTAAATTTTTATTCCCCTTTTTTAAATGAAGAAGAAATTCAGTAGCGCGTTTCAATTCCAACAATTCCCTATATTTTATTAAAATATATAATATTACACATTTAAATATATTTAAATAGCTATTTGAAATTCGCAAGTAAAAAATACTGGCCATAGAAAAAAATTAAATTGAAAAAATATATTTTATCTGTAATAAGATATATTTTTAATACTTAACTCTTGTTTTCACCATGCATTATGTACAATATTATTTCTTTAGAATGGGAGGAGGCGGTATCGAAATATTCACTAGAAGAGGGGTGATATCGAAATATTTACTGAAAATGGGGGCGCCAGTTCAAAAACGGTTGGGAACCTATGATATAGACAAATGCCAGCAGCTTTGTGCGGCTAGAACCTCTCGTAGCGAGGGAGAGTACAGCGTTCTACCCAGATCATATTACACAAACAAGTCAATGCAAAACTTGTTGCCATCGAGCAAAAGATAAATACAGTAGATGTCGTTGGTAAAGATATGACAGTAAAACTAACTATTACATAAAAATACATATGAAATACAAATTGATAGTAATAATAATTGAATAGAAATTAAGTATCGTAAATAAATAAAAATGCATAGCTCATTAAATTAGTTGTGTCAAAAATTAATTGTGATGATTGGTGTACCATCTGTATGGTGCCGCACTAAAAAAGGTATACCAGCTCCCAGAGAATGTACTAGGTCTGCAATGCAAAAAAAAAAATATCCGCAGCCCCATTAGGAATTCAAAAAAAATTATAAAATATTCGTAAAGTGTTTGATAGAAGGGAAATAGTTCGAAAATTACATATTTACAGAACATGCTCATGTTTATAGAGTAATATATATAGAATGAAATTTTAACAGAATTAAGAACATAATTTTTTTTAACGGAATATTTTCAAAAAGAAAATTTCTATGTTCTTTTGGCTCCTTGACGTTTGAATAGAATATCAGATTTTGGATTGAATATATATATATATATATATATACATTACTGAAGCAAAATATTTGTATTCATTTTTTTCTTTATAATCAAAGATTTATGCAGTATAAATATATCTTTAATAAATCAGGATTTAATTTTATAAACATTGCGACCTATTTTTAAAAATTAAAACTGATCCTAATAATTTTTATCTTTTGGCTAAATGGTATGGATATCAATGATGCGTGTTCAAAATACTGTTGCTTTTGGTTAAAACGATGTTTCTTAATCATAAAAGAGTAAATAACTTTTAATGTTGCTTGTTACTAGCTAAAACATATGAGATACATAGTAATACCATGTTCTACAGAAAAGTAAGCAATATTGAAATATATCAAGTGTTGCCAAACGACAACAAAGAAATCAAGAGTTAAATTAGTTCTCTTCAGTTCATGCAGCCACAATCTCATCCGAAATAAAATTAGAATTTGCATTACCACCCATATCGCATATTGTAGCTCTACTATAAAAGTATCTTTAGAAATCCTGATGCTGAAATACCTATATGCAAGAATTCTGATAGACAATGCACATTTTTCCAGTATTTGGGATTGGGTCCTTTTATAAGAATGGGATTTATGAATTTTTATTAGACTTAAAATAATAATGATCAAGATTTATCAGCTCAAAATAATCACTTCTTTGTAAAAGGAGAAAAATGTCTACGTAAAAAATCCAGATAATTTGTTAAGGCACAGACATATAAAATTTATATTGTTAATGGCTGATATAAACGAGCGAAAGTACACAGAGGATATATACCACGTGATCAATCACATGCTGTATCTAGGACAAGAATAAAAGAAAGGTTAACCAGAAAGTTTTCTCTTTATATACCACTTTATTGGATGGAAAATGAATTAATGCGGCGATTTTTTTCTGGAGTTTCATTACTGTTTTTTAGTATTTTTTCCCATTTTTCGTATGAATTTATTTTAAATCAACAGGAATGTCAGGAGATTATAATGTGTTACCGTTACTTTTATTTATTTGTAAAATACTTACTTTAACATTTTCTCTCTTTTTCTCTGTAGTATACATACAACCATTTTATGTGATTCGTTAACTTTTGGGGGTATATTTAGAAAAATTAATGTGTTATGAAATTCCAATGCTTATAAAATATTGCAAGCAGAAAAGTAGATATTTTTTTAAACATTTTTTATTCTTTTCTGAATGTTTGCAGCCTAATATTTAGTTATGCATTTCAGTTAAATTCTAATTTAAATTCTTTCTTATACAAAAATTGTTGTTAATGTATTTCTTATTTTAAAATAATAAATCTCTAAAGTCATTAGGATGTCTTTTTTAAATATCCATATGTAAATATTTTATGCAATTTTTTAAAATTTATTTCGTTGGAAAACTGCATGTTGTTGATATTTTTATTTCTTAAGCTCGAAATGAGTATTTTACATTAGAAAAATTCCTTTCAAAGTCAAAATATTCAAATATTTTCGAGAAACTTTCTTCCTAGTCGTAAAATCTCTTTTGTAGAAAGTATATACGTTGAAAATTTTTCTTTATTTATACTTGTATGTTTGCTAGAGCTCTTCAACACTTTTTTTAAACATACTCATTTCTGATATATTTGAAAAAGGTCTGGGATTAATGTAAATATTTCTGAAACTAAAATTATCCTTAAATATTACTGATGTACGAAGAAAATAAACTGTGAAGGACAAATTTTTAGAAACTCATTTTTATCATTTGCAATAACATCCACTCTCCATATTCCTTCGTCATAAATGTGGAAATAAAGAATTACCAGACACTATACTCTTACACAATACAAAATTTATTCTGAGATTTTATTCAGACGTACATCAATTTGAACAACGCTATAAACTGAATATTGTTTTGTGTACATATATCCCACGAATTCAGCAAAGGTTGCATTTTCTTAAATCTCACTGTCAAATTGCCTTCGATTAAATGAATCAAAAAATATTTTGGATTGAAATAGTAAAAAAAAAAAAAAAACTCACAGAATTTTTTAAATTCTAAAAAAGTATCTAAGTCATTCTAAAACAGCATATAAATTAATTAAACGTAGTAGTTACTATTATATAGTTAACATTCCTTAAAAATTTTCAAAAAATATAACGTTTTCAATGTGGGCTTATTACTCTAAAGTTCAGTTTCTAATGAAGTAAAGTTTATCCAATACAAACAGAATCATATACAATTTGCATTTTTCAAACGTTACACCATTTACATTCTTTTCGGCAAAAACATAATGGTGGTTTACGTACAAGATTTCCTTTTCTGTCTTCTCTTTCTCACAATAGAGAGCTTTTTCTCTGAATAAAAAAAAATCCCGACTGCTTTTGAGATATTTATAAAGTGATAATAACTGCTATAATATTATAACTGCGTTAACGAATGAATTTACTTATAATAAACTCTATAGCATAAAAAACAATAAGCCTAAAAGGAATTAGTCAAATTGGACCTATTTGAGTACTCACGTATTTTAAGATAAATTATGCACATGATTATCTTTAAGCGGTCAAAGCTGCATTGGAACTCAGCATCAAAATGTGCAAAATTGAATACATTCCAAAGCTAAAACATAACTTCCATGTAAATGTGGTTCCCATGGCACTTGTAGGATTTACAAATGATTTGCTATCGTATTTGTGAAAGTTATGGCTTGCAGAGTTATTACGCTGAACAGTAGGAACAATTGTCTCCCGTCTGAAAGAAAACTCAATTTTTAACTGAAGGAAGTCGAGTGCTTTGATGGCAAGATTGTTCGATATTTGGATTAGAACGCTAAGACTATTCGACTATGTTGGCAGGAAGGGGTAAACTGCGGCCATACAGAGCATGACGATGAGATCAGACGACCACGAATAAAGAGTGATTGTCCAATCAACACTCAGAGCCTCAATGCGTTCTTATCAACAATCCGATGAGTAGCTGGGAAACCAGTGGATTCATAGACAATTGGTAAACGACTTAGCGAAAGGTTACGTGGAAGGCATTACATTGACTGTCTTTCCTCGTGTCACACTGTTAGGAGGTTCTGCAACAATTTCAATCTTGGATCTTCCTTCCAGGAGTAGAATTGCTTTCCTTGATATGTGCTGTTTTTAACTGTGCCTCTATGAACCACCAAAGATATTTGGCATGCCCAGATAGATATTCTTTTTATTGTTGCCCACCATACAGTCTGACATCAAGCAGTTGTGGTATGAGATGCGATTTTACTTGATAGTCGATCCCCTTTAACTATACTCCATGACGTCTTTGCAGCATGGTGATTCGTCAGAGAACTTATGTTTCTCGGTGTGTTGCTGTTTTTCTTCATGGAACCCTGGAAATACATTTCAACACAATAATTCCCAGTCGTACTAGCGATTACTTTTAACTGATGTCATTGTGCTTCCACAACGCTCCTTTTGTTGGTGCAAATGCCGAGACCTCTCACCAATGAATCACATTATAGCTCTGATGAGTAGACATCTCTTATACCATTAATCGGGCCTATCTAACTCAAAAAATTGGTATGTGTATGACAAACAATCTTCTGCAAGACAACTGCAAAACCTTTGAGTCTACACTCAGTCGTATAACAACTTACATAAGGACTAGAAATGATCTGAGAAACTGATTTTGATCATGGGCTAGAGTTTTCTTTAATTTATATTTCATGATAAATACAAATTTAATTCCAGTGATACTGTTAGCACACATGGACATCAGACATTTCAGTACACGTAAATCCGATATTTCAGTACATGTACTATATCAGTGTATGTATCATTTGGTTTTCCACCTTCTTCATGATTCACATTTTATGTTGCAGATCGTAAAAAAGAAACAAGACTAACAATCTTTGAAAATATTCTACTATATGTATAATATTACGTTAATTTGTTAAACTGTTTTCATGGATCTTTTAAGTTACTTCCTTAGTAGAAGTAAGGAAACACACACACACACACACGCAGGTACACGCATACACACGCGCACACACACATACACACACACACACATACACACACACACACACACACACACACACAAAATATGAATCTTTAAAAAAATATCTATTTTTTCACACACTTGTTCTTCTGTGTTGATGAGAAATTCAATACTAAGTAGTTGAGTGTATGTTTGAATATACTGTTTGATAGATTCAGCATCCAATGATTCGAAGCTTAAATCACGTCCAAACTTGGCAACACCTGGTGATTTTCATTTTTCGTTCATTGTAAATACTTTAAAGAATGGATATAATTCGTAATTTTTAAATAGTCTATATTCTATTTTCGACACAGAACTTTGTTTTACTCTACTTAGCTTGGAGCTTAAATTTTTATTATTAACTAATCGTAAATACTTTTTATTTTTATTTATGATGTGCATATAACTACAATGGTATCTGTTTTTGTAACCTAATATTTAATTTTACAATTGCAGGGAAAATTATAAATTAAACAACTAAAATATTTTTGTTCCTCTCATTGTTAGTATTAAGTTATTGTACGCTACGCTAACATTATAATTCCTATTTATTTTATTAAAAAAAATGTTTTATTATAAAGAGGAAAGAAAAATATTAAATAATAAAAAATATAGCAAATTTAAAAATTTGTAAACTTTTTGTTAATTTGTAAACTTTACCAACAGTAGGTCACTATTTATCCTTTTAAGTTTGTCTTAATTTACATATTTTAAATCAATATTACTAGCAAATAATGCATCCGATTTCGCAATGGAATAAATTATCAAAAACATGCACACAAAAATGTAAAATATGCGTAGAATTCTCCAAATCCTCAGTAAAACCTATAAATCATTTAAGATATTTAGCCATTTTACTCTAAAGAGGTAAATATCTTGCATGCACCTCCTTATTTTTATTTCACACCCTTAAAAATTCAAAAATCAATTGCATGGGATCCTTTTGCTTAAATATTTTAAAAGTGCTTAGTATAAATTCCTCTGTTTCGACATGCGGAAACAGTTCTTTCCCCTCCTTTTAACCAGTCCTTCCCAATCACTCAAAACCTTTTTCTGTTTTAGTATAGTGTTTTTAGTTTGTTTGTAAATAAAAACTATTTCTACAACACTAAATAATCCAACGAAGCTCAGGTTCTTAATTTTCAAATGTTTTAGTGTTGGCAATATAATATTTAAAATTTGAATTCACGTCAGTTTCAGAACTTCGCTCTCTTTGCATAATAATAAGGAAATAAATTTTTACATAAAAGTAATATTTCATAGTTATTATCGTCATTTAAAATTATAAGGCCACTCATTATCCCACTATTACATTTTTAAAAATAAATTTAAATGTGTTTAACCCTTTATATAGTTGGTTTGCCCGTATATCGTATTCGGTATTGAAATCTGTCCGCAAACGGTTTGCCTGTATATCGTATCGGGTACAGAAAGTTGGACGTAACCGGTTTGCCCGTAGGCTATATGGGCATCGAAATTTCCTTTCTTTAATTTGTACGTATTTTTGATTCTTATATTATTATTTAGTTATAGTGTTTTGAAAAGTTAATAATGTTTGACTATGGTACTGAATTTCTTTTAATCTTGCATTTTTTTGTGGTGTGTACATTGGAATTTTATTATTACTTGTTTTATATGAAGACTGGAATTTTGATTCATAAAATATTTGTTTTACTGTTTGCAATTAGACCGGCGATGTTCGAAACTATGGGTAACTCAAAAACACTTCTTTTTGTTATATGAGCGAACTTAACTTGGATACAGATTCAGAACTGTCTGCTAACTGTTTGGACTATTCTCCAGAAGAATCCAAATAATCAGCAAAGTCCTTCACACACAGGCACACAGTTGTAAAATATAAAAGAAATTGTGCAAAATTTTTAAAATTTAAATTCTTCCATTTTCTCACTTTATTATAATTATGGTTTTTATTTTATACAAAAAAAAAACACACAGTAAAATTTTTGAACCATTTTCAGTAAAAAAAAGACCGGATAAGAGGCTAATTTTGAAATTGACAGAAATGCATTAAATCTTAACAATGTTAATAATGCTAAATTATATGCTTAACATCTTGTTCATTCAAGCATATAATTTAGCAAATATGTAAAATATCATTGTTAACAAATATGAGATATATAAATATATATATATATATATATAAATTATTCACGTGTAAGCCCAAGCATTAAGCGTTCGATTATATTGAAAAACATTCTTATAGCTCTCACCTCTTGATTTGAAAAGGACAGGAATTCTGAGAAATAATTTCTAATATTGAAGTTGAAGGATCTTTCACGTACGCGAAACCTCCTATCCTAAAATAGATTTCCGCAAACCTATTTTTAGTGGATCTCTACTCAACAAAATAAACACGATTGCCAAATTTAAAATCTAATAGACTAAAAACAGATAATTTTTCTTCAATAGGATCTGTAACCCACTTCGATTTCCGAAAGACTCGTTCTTAACGAATTTCAATTCAACGAAAGAAACATGCATACAAAAATTTCATTATTGTAGATCTAACAGTTCAAAAACCCGATTTTTTTTTATCAATGCGCCCCTGTAACTCATCGCTACCTTCATAGGAGTAGATTTTCATAAAATCCCCTCTTAGTCCATCTCTAATCAAGAAAAATAAATAAAAAAATACATGTTTAACAAATTTCAAGTATGTGGATCTAACATTTCAAAAATAGGAATTGTTTTTGTATTAGGTCCCCTAAAACCTTTCAACACTCATTAGGGGTTGATTTTCCAAAAAAAAAACATTTTTAAAGGAATTCTACAACATGAAAAAAGCTTGCATATCAACATGTAATCCAAAACGGGGATGTTTATCTTTTTCGCACCTTAAGGTATCCGAATATCCTAAAATTGTGAATTTTGCATAAAATTAACAAGTTTTTTATGATTTTGTATTATACGCCATTTTATTAGCTTTATAAAAATATCAAGTTTATTCATTTCCGTTCACAAGAACGAAAACTACAAGTGTTTTATTAAAACCATATACCATTACTTAACGCGTGTTTTACTCGAAATGTGTTTTTTTGAAAAATAGTCAAATGGGGCCACAGCGATTGCTAAAAGTGTTTTGAAAATAATTAATTAGAATTTTTTGTGTACTGTATAATAGTAGAAGTGTTTTAACTTTCATATTTTTCAATCACTAATTTATTATAAAATTTACAGTCCCTTATGTTAATATAATCACTGTTTTTTTTAAGCAATTTCACATAACTAAGCTTAAGTGCTCTAGTTTTTGTAAAAATTAAAATATCTCTTATCCAGAAGGTCATTTCAAAAATGAATAACATTGTAACCCATCAGGTACAGATGAGGGTACAGATGAGCCGAGTTTATGTTACTTTCTGTAATTTTTACCAATTTTTCCTATTTTAGTAATAATAATTTCTTCTTTTATCTTCTTAATTTTAACATATTTTTCTTAAAATGTACTAAACAAATCTAAAAACAACAAAAAATCCACATATCTCCATTTTTTTAATAAAAAAAAAAGAATTTGTCGCAAGCAGTCGGAAACCTTAAGCCTACGCAACGTCCCTTGCGGTCAACTTTTGACAACTCCCTTTTGTAGAGGACCTCTACCCCATGAAAGGAACGCGTTTACCGAATTTCAAGTCTTTGCGTCTAATATGTCGAAACTGGGAATGCTTATCTGTAACACCTTTTAAGCCCCTGAAACGCTCTTTTGGGTCTCCATTTTCACAAAACTAAACTATGTAGGGCATCTCTACTCCATGAAAGAAACGGGCCTATCGAATTTCAAGTCAGTATGGCTAACAGTTCAAAAAGGGATTTATGAATCTATAATGTCCCCTCAACGCCTCTTGGACGTCAATTTTTGCATAAAATCTTTTGTAGTGGATTTCTACTATATGAAAGGAATATACTTACCAAATTTCAAGACTGTAGAGATAATAGTTCAAAAACGGGAATATTTATCTATTACGTCCCTTAAGCACCCGCAATGCTTCTTGCGGTCTCGATTTCTGTAAAATCCATTTTTAAGGATCATTACTCTAAGAAAGGAGCATGCCTACCAAATTTGAAGTCTGTAGGTTTAATATTTTTGGAGATATCTTGATGAATGAAAGAGTCGTTTTATCATTTATAAAGGCACAGTCGACTCTTGATAATTCAAACTTTCGATAATACGAACCTGTAGCTAATTCGAGGTATATGCTCAGCCCCTAGAAAAACTCTTCGTATTTCGAATTAAACAATACGTTTTGTACACTCAATATTTCAAAGTAAAATCTGTGGCTGGTCAGACTAAAACAGTCAATAATTCAAAGTTACCTTAAAAAACTCTCGACAATTCGATCACTTACTATCTAGAGTCCTGTAGCAAACAGGTTGGAGCTTATACGTTTTGTGTTGTTTTTCCTCTACATGTCTCCCCTGTAACCTAGCTTCTTTGATGACTATCTGTTTGTAACCACCTTCTTTGTGTTTCCCAGCTCCTCAGGCGAAGATTGAATTTTTTGAGTCAGACTGACATAACGATTAATGGCTAATCTATGTGACTCATAGAATGTGGCACCAATTTTTTACAACTGTACTTTCTAAAAATCTTTTAAAGTAATTTTATAAATATATACAGTTGCTGTTTTATTACATAGTTTGAAATTTAAATGCGTTAGAAAAAAATTCAAGAGTCTTTTCTTACTCTCTTGATAATTCGAACTTTTGATAATTTGAAGTTTTTCATTGATCCCTTCAACTTCAAATTATCGAGAGTCGACTGTATAGATAAAACCTACGCGATATTTCATTTATAAATATAAAAGAACCCCGTTTTATATAAAGTTGCAATTTTCAGTTATAAGTTGAAATTAAAGACTAAAAAATAATATCATATTTGTACCACTTATACCTTAAATAATTTTCGTGAAGTAATTTATATATGATTTAATATACAATTTTCCCCAAATAAAAAAAGCTACTTCTATGTCAAATATTTCAATCCAACACTTAATGTAACTCCTCAGTTTAAAAAAAATTTATTTCTGAAACGAAAAAAAACATACTTATTTACCGTATAAAAATGAGTATTCTAAATAACTATTCCTGCTTATACTACTTTTCAAATAATTTTAATACGAGAAGTAATTGTATTACATTAATAAAAAATTAAAATACACACTGCTGGCCACACAAAATGCAACGCAAAGAAGTACCAGAGATATCACAGCCAAATTTATTTGGCAGATAACATGTGCAAAGATTAAAACAATTAAAATTACAGCCTCTTATGACATTCAGATGATGGCAAAATCATTAGTTATTGTAGCCGCTATTGTTGGCTATAACCGTTAGCAAACTCTTCGGCGTAAAATCAAAGAGGATTTGGATGTATCTTTGGGATACAACAGTCAATGCGGTTTCCACATATTGCCAAAGTTGATCTGGTGGTGTATTACGGGCCAATCATTGTGCAAGCATAGACGACCGCACTTTTTCGATTGACGTGAAGAAGCAGGATTTCGGTTCGGGAGAAAAAGCAAGCCAAGGGATCAATCCAATGTGATGGGTAAAGAAGAACTCTTGAACATTGCACGCTAGTGTGGTTGAGCATTATCCTGTTGGAATATGGTTAATGGCAAGCGCTGAATGTGTGGAAGGACCTCGGTCTCCAATGCCTGGGAGATGTAGCCCTGGCGGTTTAGTGTACCGGCAATGCGTACTAGAGAGGTGCGGCAGTGAAATTCAATACAATGGATGCTTGGATGCTCCTGCCCATGATATCGGGTGCAGGATCAGTGTGGCGATGCATAATGCAACAGATCAACTGCCTCTCACTGCAGTGTCTCCAAACTCGTATCCCACCATCGTGATGTTGCAGGTAGAAGCGTGATTTGTCAGTAAACACAATGTCCCTCCCTTCCGTTGTCCATTCCCGTCATTCAGTGTACAATTGGTGTTGCAAACGTCAGTGGTTTTAAGTCAAGGGTAAACGAAACAATGGATGCTTGGCGTACATTCCACTCTGCTGCAAACAGCGTAGAATGGCACGAGTAAACTCCGAATGATGCATAACAGACTAAATCTTTTGTGCTAAGGTTCGTGATGTGTCTGCACGATCCATCACTGTCATGCTCACAATCTACCAGTCATCAAAGGGAGTGGTACAACGAGGTGCGTTTGATCGGCCCCGTCGGTCAACCGTTTCCTCTAGCATCCAGCGATGATAGATCCGCATAACAGTTGCTTCGTTTGTTCTAACACGTTGACCGATTTCTCTGGAGAATTATCCTCAATCCCTATATGCTACGATTCTTTCTCCATCAAATTTAGAAATTTGGTCAAAAGACTCTCGATGTTTCCCCGAGGTATAGGTAAACAGCTTACATAAAAAATGCACGAAAATTCAATTGCTGTACTTCCAATCACCAATCTGTTTTCCCCATATAAAATGTTTGTGAGGGGCGTTACGTTTGTCCATGATGTGCGTCTGCTTTATAGTGTTAATGATTTGCATATATTATCGCCGTCAACGCATGATATAAACTTCACATGGTTTTCTTGCTTCCTTCGAGGTCTTGCATTTTGTGTGGCTATTAGTGTAGTTATCTTAAATATAAAAAATAAATTTACATTGTTTTTATATTTCACTTATAACGGCAAACATTTGTTTAAATACTTACTGTACTTTTTATTACGTTTTGACAGTTTACTTAACTGAAACTTGAATACCCTTTAGGGGATGAATATTATACTATAAGTTGTTTTTTGAAGTATTCTAAATTTCTACAGGCTCAATTTTTAAAAAAAATAAATATTGACATATAATTATTATTGACATATAATTATAAAATATATTGATCTTATTATTGCACTACGTATTTACTCATATATAAATCAACGTCTTATATTTAGCAGACGCTTTCTTTAAAAAATTAAATAGTACTTCATAAACCATATAAAAAATTAAATCTGCTCAAATATAAATAAAAAAAGGAAAACACATCTTTAATTAACTCCTTTTTTATGAAAAGAAAAAATTTAAATCTAATTAAGTGATTTTACTCTAGATAATAAGAAGTAATGCGTTATCTGAAGCATGTGTTTTCTACAGCTGGTTTTAAAAAAATCGATATTCTGTTATTTTTTGGACATGCTTTTTTTTGACCTTTTATAAATCCCAGAAGATATTAATTGCTAGAGTTTCTAATGATTCGGAAATATAGCGTGCAATTTATTAGCTATTTATGTAAATTTATGAGGGGAAAAAATTTGATGCACGAAATTTATGATTTGTAAAAAGATTCACAACCACGAATTATATTGATTTAATACAAGGCATATAAGGGGAAGTCAAAAATGTAATTTCTCTTCCCAAGGTTTGGAAACAGCAAGAGTACCCAGTTCTGATTAAAGGGTAGTCATTATTACTTCTAAACAACTTGTTACTCGTTTTTTCTCTTAGCCGCTAGTGTAGGATACCGTTTAACACGGCAGCTACATTGTTGATCTGCATCAAGGAGGAAAAAAGAGCATTGATAAGCTTTCTGTTTGCGAAAGTTGTGATACCTGCGCTATATACCAGCCACATCCCTTCCATCTCTATAACGTCAACGATAACGATCCTAAGTGGTTGATGTCTATGGAATGCCCGACCTTTCATCGTCACATACTGAAGGGTTTCCCTGTTTGAAACGCTTTATTCATTCGCAGATCTTGTTTCGCGATTAAGTGCTGTTACCATACTGGGTTTGGATACGCCGAATAATTTCTGTCGTATCCAAACGCAATATGGTAACAGCACCTTTTATAAACAAAATTGAATCAATGTCCTCCTTTTCTCCTTGGCGCAGATCGACAATGGAGCTCCCCTGGTGAATGGTCTGCTACACCCCAACGACTACTAGGAAAGACAAGTGACACATTGTATAGAATATTATAGAAGTGTTGCCGACTACTCCTCACCCGGAATGGATACCAGAGCTATTGCCAGACCTTGGAAAGAGAAATTGCGAAAGTCCTTTTACTGTTTCACTTTACCTCGCACACTTCCTACATTGTTGGTTTTCATATTTCACCTAACTCTTTTTTTCGTTCCTTACATTTTAAAAACAGTTACAAGAAATTGAAGGAGAGATAAAGACACTGGAGAAATTGAGTTTTTAAGCAAACAACTTTCTTCGAATTTATTCTACCTCAATATAAAATTTTCCCTCTGACATTCACACAATGAATTCATATGTTTCAAGAATCTTGTAAATTCTGGATATGTCTCTACTTGCATAAAAAGCATTTCCATGACTTATTGCAAAATAATTTTTTAATGTAAAACTGCCATCAATCCAATAACTTTCCCATTCGTTTTCCTTTCAAAGAATTTTTTGTTAGAATAACGAATTGTTATTTCAAAACAGAAATAATCATTGAAGTATTATCTGAGAATTTTATACAAGATTATACAACATAAGCTTCAGTTATTTGGAGATTTATAAGGGAAAAAAGTATTGGAAATCTCAATTTTTTTCAACATTTTATATTTATTCGCTGCTATCTTGAAGCATTTTCCTTCGGATAAAGAAACGCTTTCTACACTTTAAGTACAGAATTCTGAAAACTACTCGAAAAGAGAAATTAAATTATTCAGAGAGGAATCTCATGTTAAAGCGAAATGTCGTATTCTAATTTCATCCAAATAAAATTAAGTATTTATGTTTCGTTATAATTTTGGAACTGAGTTTTAAGAGAGCAAGTTTCTAAATCTTAAGTTCTATTTTCTCAGAATAAAAACTTAATATTTATTTTTCTCTCATTTGTCTCAAGTATGGCACAATTTCTTTCTTATTTAACAAAATATTTAAAAAAAATTATTATATTTCATTTTTTTATATTACATTTTTTTAAAATCTAACATACACAAGAGTATGTGTCTAAAAAACTTTAATTATAGGAATTACATAAAGTTGAAACTAAAATTGTGTGTTATCTGCCTTCAAATATTTTTAATAATTTTTGCCAATTTGAAAAATATCTAACAGAAACTCAAATATTAATTGCTAATACATTTCTACAAGCATCTAAATTGCTTTCTAAGATTTTCTTTTTAATATTTTTTATAAATTATAGACTTCTCAACATTCTTTATATCTCTGCAGTTATTGTTCGTTCTGGTGAAGGAATCTACGAAAAGACTTAAATAATATTTATTGCCTTTTTAAAAAGATTTTTACATTTGCTTTAAAAGCTGATCTTTCATATATAGTGCTCTATATATCAAAAGTGATAATATGAAATGACTTCAAACTTTTACCGAAAATATAACTTCCCCTTAGGTGTTTTGATACATTGAAATAAAATTTCTATAATAAGGAATATAATCTTATAGACTGATATATGTAGACCGACATGATAAAAATATATAAGAAATTGATTAATGTATTTTTTTAACCAATGACCAACATAAACACAAATTTTTTAAAAGCCATTGTGTTTTCACCGTTTTTATCAAAAAGGCTTGGTGTACTTAGGTGGCAGAATGCAGAAAACATTGCCATGGATTGGGCTTGGATATTTTTGCCGTATTCTGTATTGGGTTAAAAGTACTGAAAAGAACACAAACAGGTTTATAATAATACACATAAAATTCCTTTCTTCACTCAATAATTTATTAAAATATGGTTTATTGTTATCTTAAATGTAGCGAAATGTTCAATATATTTTTTACCGAATTTTTTACCGGGATGATAAATGAATGAAAAGTGTGGAATGGTAAAGCTAAAATATGTAGTTCCTATTTGTCTTTGAAGACTGAGCCATAATAGTTGTTTTTTGAACTGTTTGATTACATTAGAAATAGTAAAGAATACATTTCTTTGTATGAAGAAATCAAGGATAAAAGAATCTATACATGTACCGAAATATTAACATGGGGCTTATAATGAGTTCAGTGAATATAAATGGTTAAAAAATATGACTAATATATAGAAGGAAAAATAAAGAAGAGTTGAAATAAAATGAATAAAAACCCATTTTAAAAGTTGTCTTGGACTTCTTAGGAATTAAATTATTAAATACAATTTAATCATGTTTTCTTCGAAATGATAAAATAGATGCAATTATAAGAGACCTCAAAAAATGAAATTGATTTTCTATTATTTCATTAAATATTGATATAAAATAAATATCGATTGATATCCATTGAAGAGAGAATGTAATCCTTAAAAAGTACTCGTTACTCGATTTGTTTTACAAAAGCATAAATCGTATGATGAGAGTATGAAACTTCTCTGAAAATACCTAAAGTTTTTTTGTTTTTTTTTTACAATCGTAGGCAAAAAAATAGATAACAAATACTTAGGTTTGCTAAAAATAGTTTTATTATGTGTCGTGGATAGTAGGTGAGTTGCATGGTATAAAATGAATGCCAAAAAGATAATTTAAAAAAAAAGATTTTTAACTTTCGCAAATCCGTGTGTGCTTGTATTTTTGTTGGAAGCATCTTTTCCCCCAGGAAGTCTTTATCATTCTTTTTTCCTTATTTTTGTTTTTAACCTAAAATAATTACATTTATATTCGAATGAAATACAATCTGCAATAAAAGAAGGATACATATTTTCCTAAGTTATTTATGATTTTAATAGCTACGAATGATTTACTTGACTCTGGCTTTAGCTAAAGCTATCTATTAATCACATTAATAGTTAATTTTGAAGCATTCTCAAATCAACATATATTACCTGGAAAGTTTGATGTATCCTGTGTGTTTTTATCTGTTGCAATTGCTCCAATTCTTGTTTATTTTTTGACATATTTTTTCTTCTTCCATTAATTCTTGATAGATTTGGTCAATCATTCTTTGTTTCTTTAAAAAAGACTGTTTTTGTATACTATATTTTAATTGTAATAATTTACATGTATAACCACAAAAATAAAAGTATTTACTGAGCATATTCAATTGTTATTTCCATGTCAGTTATGCATGACCATTAACTTTTACATGTATACGGGACAACTTCTTAATCAGAGTTGTATCCGCACCACTTTTAGTTTAATTATAAAGTAAAATTATATCTGTGTTTCTTTCCATCTGAAATTCGGCATCAAATAAATAATTGAAAAGAAGATAATCAATTTATTCTTTTTAGCACACATGATACAACAGTCATATTTGGTTGGAAAATAATGGAAAGAATTTTGTTTGAATTTCAGAAGGAATAAATAATTTGTTTTTCATAAGAAATTGAAAGATTGTCCAACTTTTAATAAACTCCTTTTTAATAAGAACATGCAATTTGTGAAGAGTGATATTCTTGAATGAATTTACTAAGAGAAATGCAACATTTCTTTCTTGATATCTGTCTCGTTCTTCATTAGAGTTTCCATTAAAGGTTTCAGCAGATCCAATATAATTTGTTTGTACTCAAGACTCCAAATACAATTCAATTTCTTATTTCTCTCTTGTAATTGAACCATTTAAACTACTATACACCGCTTGCACACTATTAGAAATGACAAAGCACAGCAAGTAATAAGAACACTATAAACATGTATGAGTAACCAAATGTCATAGATTAAGTATTATTTGAATTTTAAATTATCTACAAATAATATATATATATATATATATATATATATATATATATATATATATATATATATATATAAATATATATATATAAATATATATATATATATAAATATATATATATATAAATATATATATATATATATAAATATATATATATATATAAATATATATATATATATATATAAATATATATATATATATATATATATATATATATATATATATATATATATATATATATATATATATATATATATATTTAAACATATTAGTGACATGGTTTAATTAGACACAGTCCTGTAATATCTCATTTCTTTTTTAAGAAAACCATATTCCTATATAATTTGTGAAGGGGCTATTCGAGAGATGTCCGAACTAATTCTCTTGGGAAACTTTGGGGCTAGCACTTATACTATTTCACAGCCTTTTCAGAAAAAAACACGAGATAGTTATATGTTAATTAGTTAGACTATATAAAGTCTATAGGTTTTGTAAATGTAGAAGAGAGAAGGAGCTATCAAGCTGTCACTTAACACTGTAGAATTACTTCAAGAACTTAGAGCGCGTTTAAAGGGTATAAATTAAAAGGTGTAAATTGTTATATTGAAGATCTATGATAATAGATTCAGTACCGGCCTGAGGTCAGTTAGTGATAGTTCTCCTTGTCAATTCTGGTAGTCAGGTTTACTTAGAATTGAGTATTAGGATTAATCGACGTTTTAGAGAATCACTCCTAGGTTTCTTCTTATAGTTAAACTTGTGATTGTGTGTTTAAGTGTTTGTCAGTCTTGAATAAATATATTTGTTATTATGGCGTTTGTTGGTGATGATATGTTTCCTCCCACACTTAGAGAAGCGCCGGGCAGAGTGAGCGGGGTCCGAGGTAGGACACCGCGACCACAATGGCACCCAATGGGTTTGTCCACAGGACATATCTCCCTTAACCCCGAGATGGGAGTCGGATCCAATTTTAGACTCTTGCCTGATATTTGCTGTTCCGGAGTTGAAAATATAGATGAATTCCTGGAATGTATTGACAGTAATGTTAAGTTTTACGAGATACCTAGCAATTTGGCATGTTCTTATCTCAAAGGGCGTCTCCGAGGACGTGCGTTGGACTGGTACGAAGTATTCGGGTCATCGATAGTGAAAGGGAATGCTACAGATTTTGCGCAATTAAAAGAAGCTTTTGACAGAAAATTTCCTAGTGATTAGGAATAAGACTGAATTGGAAGACAGGTTCTATTCGTCGTATCAGGGTTACGGTCAGGCTCCTTGCGATTTTATCTACGACTTGCTCAAAATACACAAAAGGTTGGGACTAAAGATGTCGGAAGCAAATTTAATCGATCACATTATTGCCCGTTTGGAACCACAATTGATGGAATACATAGATATTAGAAATCAGACTACTCAATTGCAGTTACTTCAGATGATAACGAAGTACGAGGATAGATATTTGAGGAGAGACAACCAAGGTTCGAGTAATAATAATAGTGAAAGACGAGTTTGGGATGTGAGTAGGAGGTCTACCGAAGGTCGTACAAGTAGAAATTGGAGAGATACTGGGGTAGTTGAACGTCAAAATGATAGGAGACATGGTTATAGAACTTCATATGGGACGCGACCACTGAGGAACCATGCTAATCAAGGGTTCGAGAACAGGAACCGTATTGATAGGAATGATCGCGGGTTCGAGAATTGTGGTGGACGAAATCAGTTTAGAAATAGGAGTCCGAGTGATAATTTTGAACGGGGGTCGAATAATCATTGGAATAGGGGTAGTCATAAAAATGTAAACTTTTTAAGCATTCCCGAAATCAGGATCGATTGCAGGTTGATGAGAAACCTCCTAAAAGAGTTTCTGCTTTACGGATGTCCCCTGTAGAACTTCCGTACATGCCCATTTTAGTCAACGAATCTTCACTAAGGCATAATGGGATACTGGGGCCGAGAGGTCGTTCATCTTTGAAGAAATGTATCGGGCGTATTTTTCTTATAAGCCAGTTAAAAAATCAAATGCAAAAGTTATAACGGCTCAAGGCGCCTGTTGCAACAATGTAGGGACGGTAGAATTAGAGATACGAATAAGAGAATTTAAGAAAAAGTGGGATTTTCATATGTTAGCGGATCTAGAATATCCCTGCATTTTAGGTATCAATTTTATTAGAAACTCGAAAATTACCATGAATTTCGAGGAAAAGTAATTAGCGATTCCGGATTCACAAATTGAAGAAATAAAAATCATTGAGGAGAATTTAGAAATTGATCTTTCAAATACAAAACTAGAAGAAAGTCAAAAGAGAGAGTTAAAATCGTTATTTAATAGTTTTAAGGGGCTGTTCTTGGAAAAACAGGGACTTAATCATGTATTATATCATGAAATCGATACGGGTGATAGCGCTCCGGTAGTATCCAGACCGTATAAGTATGACATGGTTAAGCAAGGTATCATAGAGTACCATGTCGACAAAATGTTACGAGAAGGCACCATCGTACAAATTCAATCTGCTTACGCATCTCCTGTAGTATTGTGTCGTAAGAAGAACGGATTACCCCCGGATAATCCGGAAGCGTATAGATTTGCGGTGGATTATCGCAAACTTAATGCGGTAATGCAAAGGATATCGAGGTACCCTAGATATCCTTTGCCGCTCATTGAGGATTTAATCACTAATATTCCTCACACAAAGATAATGAGTACTTTGGATCTACGCACCGGATATTTTAAATTGGCAGTAAACCCCAGGGATGTAGCCAAAACTGCTTTTGTGACAAAAACAGCACTTATGCGTCTAAGCGCATGCCATTCGGCCTCTCGGGGGCAGCGCCAAATTTTCAGAATGCCATTGACATCATATTGAAACCTTTGTTAGGGAAGTATGTGCAAGTATACATGGACGACGTAATAATCGCGTCTCCATCATTTGCACATCACGTAAAACATTTAAATGAAGTATTTAGGTTATTGCATAAAGCGGGGTTGACGTTGAACAAAGATAAGTGTAAGTTTGGGTGTGAGAAGTTAAAATACTTAGGCCTAGTAATTAGTAAAGACGGGATAGCCAAGGATGAGTTTAAATTTAAGGCCATACTCGAAATGAAAGCACCAAAGAATACGCGGGAAGTATCAAAATTTTTCGGAATGGCCCAATGGTATCAAAAATTTATTAAGGGGCACGGAGATCTCTGCGAGCTACTGTATGAATTAAAAAAGAAGGGTAGGAAATTTAATTGGTCTGAAGAGTCGCAAGTTGCTTTTAAATCGATCAAACGTGCAATTACGGAAGCGCCTGTACTAAAATTACCGTATTTCAATGTACAATTTGAGCTTTTTACAGACGCGACTTCTTTTGGGATTGGAGCGGTGCTTACTCAAAGTCAGAGACCCATAGCATATGCATCCCGCACACTTAATGGGGCGGAACGCAATTACACAGTAACTGAGCGCAAATGTTTAGCAGTGATTTGGGCTTTAAACAAGTTTCGCACCTACTTTGGTTCGTTACCAGGAAGTGTAATCACGGATCATGCAGCATTAACAAAACTCACTAATGGTAAAAATTTATCAAGCCGCATGATTCGATGGACACTCAAGCTAGCAGAATTTAATGTTGAATGGGAATATAGGCCAGGTGCTCAAAATGTTGTAGCAGATGTGTTGTTGCGGAACCCGGTGGAAAGTTTTGAGGATAGCAATATAACGTGCAGTAATTAGAGATTTGGTACTTTCGCCATTGGAGCAATTGATAGCTGAACAAAGGCAGGACCCTTAGCTGGGTCACATTTATCGTTACTTACAAAACCCCTATAACAATACAGTAAATGCGGGAGTCTGCGGAAACTGGTCTCAGGATTTCAAAATAATCAATGGTTTGTTATTTTATGCGAAGTACGCATCCTCTCTCAGAGAAATGAGAGTATGTATTCCAAAGTCAATGCGAGGTGCGATAATGCACAAATTTCATGATAAGCCTATGGCTGGACACCTCGGGATTAGGAAAACATATTTAAGCGTGAAGGACGCTTGTTATTTTCCTTATATGCGAAGGGCGAAACATGATTATGTTTTGACATGTGATACGTGCCAAAAATTTAGCTATAAGAACGCGTTACCGGCAGGTTATTTAATACCGATTGTAACTAATTATCCAAACGAAATAGTTTCATGAGATTTGTTAGGCCCCTACCCAGCATCGAAACCTGAAACAACAGAAAACTCGAAACTCGACAACAGAAAAGGTCCACCCTACGCAATTCCAGAGACGGCAGAGAAGTTCATGGGAAAGCCAGGTCAAGATTGCCAGTAGAATCACTGCCAGACCAGGAAGGATCAATCCAATCTAGAAGAGATCAAAAAGGACGAGATCACCACTATAATCTGCGGAGGCGCCGACAGTACAGACCAGATCGCCAGGAGCCACAGGAGAGTCTACGAAGCAGAAGGTCCACGTCATTGGAGGTGCAGATAGGAGACATTAAAGGAAGAAGAGGAGCAAAATATTAGCCAGGTTGTATCGTTTCATTTATATTTTTACTGACAGGCAGTCGGTTGAATTTTTGCAAGAAGCAAGTCTCGTTTTGTTAATAATGTTGTCTAATGCAAAAGTCTCACTGCGTTGAGTGAAATGACCTTTTGTATATTTAAATATATTCTACATTGTGGAAAGCATATGTATGTTTACATCTGTTTACCTTAAAGGCTTGGCTAAATGTGCGAGAATTCAATGTATTGTTTGTTTATATTGAGTATTTTGAAAATTGTATATAATTGTGTATATATAAGCATGTTGAAATGTATATTAGTATATATCTGGTTTTTGGGGTTCGCGGCGCAGAGAAAGGAATTTAACCATAACACTAACAGCGCTACGCGATTGGAATGGGAGTTTATTTTTAGAAACCAGATAAAATTTGTAAAGTATTTGACAATTTAAATATGTGTGAATTCAATATTGTGTGTATAATGTGTTCAAAAATTTTTTTTGTACGTCCACTGATCCAGTTCTCATTTCAGGGTGGCTGACTCTGATGTTTTGAAGATTTTGGTGTTGAAGAATAACTCAAGATATGTTAAAAGATCTAAGTTTTTCGGGTTGTGTATGGCCGGGTTTTTCCCTCCAGTGGGAGGTTTTTTCTTGGTTCTCGCCCAAATGGGGTACACCTTATATAATGAATGTAAAAGGGGTAAACTTGGGAGTGATTAAACATTGAGCTAGTAGTTTTGAGTGTTTTTTAGCGTATTGTTATATAAAAGTTAATGCTAAACTCAAGTTTAAGATGTCTAGTTAGTTTAAGACTTAAATTTTTCAACGTAATTTATATCGGGCCATTAAGACCCTTTTATAAATCCCTTTTTTTTTTCTTGGAAGGGTCTGTGACGGGGCTATTTGTGAGATTTCCGAACTAATCCTCTTGGGAAACTTTAGGGCTAGCATTTATACTACTTCACAGCCTTTTCAGGAAAAACACAAGATAGTTATATGTTCATTAGTTCGACTATATAAAGTCTATATAGGTTTTGTAAATGTAGAAGTGAGTAGGTGCTGCCAAGCTGTCACGTAAGTAACACTGTAGAATTACTTCACGAACTTAGCGCGCGTTTAAAGGGTATAAATTAAAAGGTGTAAATTGTTATATTCAAGATCTATGATAATAGATTCAGTACCGGCCTGAGGTCAGTTAGTGATAGTTCTCCTTGTCCATTCTGGTAGTCGGGTTTACTTAGAATTGAGTATTAGGATTAATCGAAGTTTTAGGGAATCACTCCTAGTTTTCTTCTTATAGTTAAACTTGTGATTGTTTAAGTGTTTGTCAGTCTTGAAAAAATATATTTGTTATTATGGCGTTTGTTGGGGATGATATGTTTCCTCCCACACTTAGAGACGCGCCGGGCGGGGTGAGCGGGGTCCGAGGTAGGATACCGCCACCACAAACTTCGGAAAATTATACTTTAAATAAATTTAATAGAGGAATTATTATATAAATAGAGATGCCATAATTAACGCGAAAAAAAGCAGTCATGAAATAAATAATATAAATTGCTTAAATAACCTTTGTCATTGGAAAAGGTATAAGAACAATAAGAGTAAAATATAAAGCGAATGTTTCTATTTATAACTCTTAATTAGTGTATTATTCTCGTGTTTATGAAAATGTTAGTACTTTTTGCAACGTTTAATTTTTTACAAATTTTAATGAAGGAAATATGATATTTAAAAAGTTATACTTTTTTCATGTACTAATATTTCCTTAACAATGCTGTATTAACAGGATATTTCTTTACTTAGGATAGATTGATGGTATGTATCACTATACATATACGTATTATTTTTGTAACTATCTCGTAGGGAAGAATAATTATTTTAAGTACATCATGTAATGAATGTTTAATATATTGATCCACAAAAAGACACATAACACGAAGTGTTGTGCATATTAAAAATACTATTAGTAGGAACTTAAAACAAGGAACTAAGACTTGTTTCAAGAAACAGATGTTTTCCATATAGCTTTTACTCGTCTAATTTTGAATTTCATACTTTAAAAGAAATTTTAAATAAATTATACAGATTTCCACATTTTAAGAATCACGCCAGTATTGGATTATGTTTTTATTTTAAAATCAATATCTGTATACGCCCATTTTTAGAGTGATAGTACGGATTGATTGTTTGCTTATTAGCGTATTACTTCATAGCAAAATACGTGAACTATTGGTAATTGAACTTTAAATTTTGAATCTCAGTCAAGTGTTAAAGACAATATCTGGGTTGTGCCCTCTTACTTTCTAAAATTCTACCTCACGTCAACGTGAGTGCTTTGAGCCATGAAAATTTTAACGTGAGTTACACTCTATAATTATTTCTTTAGAGGCCCCAGAACTTAAACCCCTGATTGATCAAAAACATTTCTTACAAGTAGTTGTTACCATTACCATTTGGCTCTTGTTGATTCATAACTAGGTTGAAAGGAATATGTAAAAAAGGTGTAAAAATAAAACGATGAAATAAGCAGATATAAAATAACATATATTATTTAAATATCACCAGAAAGAATTGTTTTGTTAAAAGGAAAATATATATTATAATTAAAAGAAAGTTTGCTTAAACTATATTCATAATGTATAACTCACTGTAAGAATCTAAAAAGAATATCTTCTTCTAAAAAGTATTTTCACACATCATGGTAAGAGCATCATTATTTATACATATTTTGTTTAACAAATATATATTGTCTTGCTCAAATAATATGAAATATACTTCTTTTATTCATTGAAATGGTACATAAGCATGTTAGTACTACTTTTTTTTATTTCCTTACGCCTTTAAAATTTCTTATTTCTCTTTATATCTAATGGGGCTGCAGATTAGTATTTTACCATTGCAGACCTAGTACATTCCCGGAAGCTTGTATCATTATTTAGTGCGGCAACATGTACGAGGTATACCAAACACCGCAAGTAATTTTAATTACCAGTTTCCTTTCCAGAGGGAGGCACTTTTGCTCTGAAGGGGTAAAACTGTACAAGGAATTTAACTTTGCCGAGAGCACTCAAGACAAACAGGCATTCAAAGGATTTTTTACATTCCATATAATCATACGACATGGTCGCTGTCTATTTTCTGCATCATTAAAATCCATCTACTTAGGCTGTGATCGAACCCAAAACATTAGGCGTACTCGGCCAGTGCCAAACCAACTACGCCACACAGCCGGCACGCCCTCATAATTTAAGCATGTTAAATGTTTTTTTTTTATTTGGTAATGAAAACTGAAACACTAAAAAATTCAGATATCTCACATCATGAAATAAATTAGATAATTACATTTATAGTAAGAGAATAAAAAAATATATGTATTTCTAGAATAAATAAATGGCTTGTAAATAATATGGCTATTATTTGAAATGATAACATACTTTTTACTAGTGATTAAATTTACTTTGGTAGTAAACGGCTACGTACACAATTACACATTATACATTACACACTTTTCCCCCTTAATTATTTCATTATTTGCTTACTTTAAATTTTATTTTGATTACTTACTCTTGTTAATGACTCTGTATTGTTTCTTAGAATTTACTTATGATTTTATTTGAATTAACGTTGCGTGTGTATCTCAAAATAGAATTACAGAGGAAAACAAAAAATGTTTTATGGATATTAACATGATGAAATAAAAATTACGTAAGTACTATCATTTCTCATTAAAACTGAAAAAAAAATTTCATTTAAGACAAGGAATTAGTGAAAAATGCTATTAAGTCGAAATAACTTTTGGATAATTCATTTGATGGAATGATAATTAAATGCCATAGAATATCACTAATTTTATGAACTTTTATGAATAATTAATTTTTCCTCAGATTGTTTTTTTATTTCTTTTCCTTTTAATGAAAAATCTTGTTTATTTCTTTTTAAAACCACATACTTTATCCCCAGATTAGAATGTGCACGGCATTAAAGAAAAATTAACGTCTTTTCTTACAAATAAAAACTAAAGGCTTTGTAAATTCATTTGATTACAATAAAAGAAAATAATAATTGTTATGAATATGAACAATACAACCAAAAGCAACATCAAATGTAAAAATTATAAATTACTGGAACAAATATAAAAAAAATATAAACAATAATTCGTTCTTAAAAAACAGGCACAGTTCCCAATTAATAGCATCACAAAATTGATTTCCAAATTATTATTCATTAATTGAATACACAGTTTGGCTTTAAATTCTACTAAACCATCTAAATATGCTACACTAAATTATTTCACCTTTCTCCTTTTCATAAAATTTGAAGTGAATATTGTATAACAATTCATTTAGTAATTTTATTATTTCAAATAATTTGACATGCTATAGTCTCTTCTCTATATATCTGTGGTGCAGAATTTTAATGGAAATATAACTCGATGCAATATAATTTAATTTTATATGAATAGACGAATAAAGAAATATATAAAACTCAGATAGGAATCTAAAATCTTAATGTATAAATTTATAAGAGATAAGTCATGATTTAGTTTAAAACAGTAATAACTTTAATTAATATAAGACAGACGATGATTAATTTAGATTCAGGAGCATTTCTGAAGATTATATGAATTCAAATGAAAATTATTACATGAATTTACAATTTTTTTTTTGTCTCGACTATCTTTTCAAATTATTCCACTCTTATTTAAATGAGATTCTTGAAACTGATTGAGGATCCTAAAATTAATTACAATAAAATTATCGAACATTTTAATGAGCGTTTATTAATTTTTGTGCTAATATTAAATATAAAAGTAATAAGTATGAACTGTATTTTAACAAAAAAATAAAGTGTGCATTGGCTTAATGCTTTCATCTATTTCAAATAATTCAATTAATATTACACAGTATATTTTAATCATTAAAATTATCTTTAAAAATCCGTATGAATATTTTATGATATATTATGTACATAATAAAATATATATATATTTTTTGATATAACTATTTTTTTTTGAAAAAATATGTTAATGTGTATGATTTTAGGAACCTGAAAAGGTTATTCTTTTTCTGATGTAAGAAATTCCTACATTCAGGGGAATTTTGTAAGATTTACAACTTTTCCTTCATACGAAAAATATTATGAAATACAAGTATATATATCCATTACTTCTACAACTTATATTTATGCTATTTTTTTATCAAATTAGGGTTTAATAGCATAAAATCAACTGTTAAAAATATGCTATTTCTGCTAGCTTTGAGTTTTTGACTCCTTAACTGCCGAGGAAAAGTTAGGAAATTCCTCCCCCCCCCCCCCAGTGTCCAGTGCCACCTTTTTTCCCAAAGAAGTGCTTTGTTAAGCGGTTTATTGGGGGGTAAAAGAAAGACGTGTTTTCCCGCTTAAATATTGTTTACTTTAACTTTAAAAATGAAAAATAAAGATAACATAGTAAAATAAATGTAAAAAATTTAATCCATGGAGTTACAATATAATTATATTAATTATAACTTCTCTGTTGTGTATTATATCTTAAAACATGGTTGGACAGATAAGCCAGTATCACATTCAGTGCATTCGAACAAAAAAATTAAAAAGCTGCTATTGCATACGGTAAGCGAAAAGGGCAGTAAAAGAAGAATAGAAAAGAGCACAATCAAACGAAAAACTTCTTAGTTATGAATTTCATCTTTCCTTGGATATACCCTTTCAAATTCCTTCCCCACCTCTTCTCCAAAATAAGTAAATTCTTTTCAAACACTATCAATATCATGTTATTGTATTGCATAGTCGTGGGACTAGTTTTTAACAGAGCAGCACAATACAAAAAGTCCTTCTTTGGAAGGACGAGTATACGCGCTCGGGGCACTAAAGTCACCAGCTGAGTAGGACGTGTATACACGTCCACGGCACTTAAGAGGTTAACCTTAACGTTTATAAACCAGTTTTATAAAACGATTGATTCCCGCTAAATCTGTCGATAAACTAATTTCTTAAATTGACGTGATGGGGAAGATTGGAGGGTGGAGGTTAATTTTTTTTTCTATTAGTGATAATAATAATTTAAGTATAGGTTTCATAAGTTGTGTAATTCATAGTACTTTCAAATAATTTATAAAAGACACATTTTCCTGTTCTTTGAAATAAAAGATGTTTTGTTAATACAATACATATGCTACTTTATTTAATCATCTACTTTTTACTGAATACATATAAAAAAATCTCTCATAGAAAATCTGTGAAAGTTAAAATAAATAAACAAGATATTAAAAGGAAATTATTTAAAAGGTTACCTTAAGAAATATTGTACTGTTGTTATTTATAACTGCCTGTTTCAAACTTTCTGCTTATCATCTGCATTCAAATTACTTTTTTAATTGGATTACAGGTATAAAACAATTCATTAAACTGAACAGCTGCTTATTGTTTTGAAACGCAGTGAAGAATCAATGCAAATATACGTTCTCCAATATATTTAATTAATTTAAATCTGAAGACGATTCTCAAACTCAAAACCGCGAATAATACTCTTCTAGCTTACTTAAATGTAACCTTGTAGGATTCTGAAAACCCTGGGAACACAAAAGAACTATCAGCTAATGAATTACTTAAATTCATGATCCTCGTTCAAATAGGTCTCAAACAAAAGCCTATTCTCTGAAATTTCAATTACTTTACCTGAAGAGCACTGCAGTTTGAGATTAACATTCCACTTTGATTAAAATAAATTTTAAGGCTATTAATAAGAATAGTTCTCGTTTCCCAACCCTTTGTGATCTCGAAGAATTTTCTCAAAAAGTTGATTGCGTTTGATGACCTATTATTCAAGTGTACTTTTTCAATAAATTAAAAGCAAAGTGATAAAACTCTTCTTTCCTGCAGTCTTCATTAGACTTTAAGCTTGTTTGAGAGACAAAATCATTAGTGGTACTAGTTGGTGGAGAGTTTGGAAATTAAAGTTAGGTCTTGTTAGATTGGTCCCTTCCAGAAACAAAAAAAACTAAGCATTATATGTGCGACAAATAAAATATTAGTATTTATGGCATCATTTACTCTTTATTATATTAGAATTTGTTATTTATAACTTTTTTCATAAAATAGAAAACGTATATTTTTGAAAGTAATGATCCGTATAGTTTCACGGCATAGAGTGTACATATGTTTTTTTTTTATTTCTGAGAAATAAAATAAATTGACATTTCTTTTTAAATACCATAGGTTTTAAAAATAAAACTGTTAATTAAAATTCTAATTAAAGAGATAATTATAAGCTAACGTATATTGTTTTTTAAAACTTTTTGATAAACATTTGATAGCATATTATTTTAAAGGAAAAATGTAGTGAATAATCTGGCAGTATAGCTTTTATTGTATATAATATTTTTTTCCCAACGAGCTCTTCCCTCATGATTTAAGAACAATAATTTTACTTTTAAAATATAAATGTATTTTAAACCCAGCCTATATAAAATAAGTTAGTCAAATTTTTCAACGAAACCTTCAATAAAATGTAACGTATATATATAAGCAATTCGTGATTATCTAGATATTTAAGACATACTATTCAAATAGAATTATTTCAAAATAAATCAGTTAAAATATTCCTTTTTTATTTTATAAAAGGGAATCAGGTTTTAAATAAATAAACCATTTGAAATTGAGAAAACAATTATCATACACTGTTCAAACGCTTGTTCAAATAAAAGTTTTAAGAAGAGCATTTTCTGAAGATTGGGATTTCCTTATTTGAATAATTCATCAAAGAATTCTCCCTGATCAATGGTTATAAAGTATTTATCCTAAAAAAGTTAGCACTAAAGATCTATATTTGATTTCAATTCAGTATTTTCAGTTTGTTTTTACAGGATGTTTTTGACCCACTGACTTGTAGATATCGAATGTATCTTGTATACAATTTTGTGGCTCACACATTTTTTAAAATATGTAATGCAATCTTTATGACCAACAAAAAGATCGAAAATAAAAGCAGCGATTTATTAAATTTACCAAAACATGCCCATAGTTGGAGAGCTCGGTTCATAAACATATTATTGCATTCTAATATAAGTAGATAAGTTTTCTGAAATAATGTAAGTTGAACTTATATATTATTGTTTTTATCGCACACAATTTTCGTTATTTGTTTCTTTAGATAAAATATTATAAGGTAATTCATTTAAATACTTAAGATGAATGTATTTATTTAATTAAACTAAGATACAGTTAATTATTTAATTAACCTAAGATGCCTTTAATTATTTACTTTTATTTATTCAACTTTCAATTTTGTTTCCATGTTTTTGGGTGTTTTAAACAATTACAACATTATATATAAATATATATAAATACACTTGTGTTTTAAACTTTTTATATATTTTAACAGGATTACTTAGCCAATAAGAATGTAAATAGATTTTAAAACTTAAAATTAAGTTGCATTTTATATAAAACTTCAATTATTTTGTTATTCATCCTTGTACATTTTAATTTTTATATTTTAGGTAAACATTAATAGGCTCTTAAATTAATATATTTACAATAAAAAAACTTTAAGAACAACATAAAAAGCTCATTTGCGTATTATTTTAAATCGCGAATATTAAATTTTAATAATGTCTTCAAACTATATAACGCATTAAAATAATTTGGGCGATTCAATTAAAAATCATGGGATTACGTGGTAAATTATGCTTAATGTTCCACATCATGAAGCGACCTCACACAAACACGTCAAAATTTCATAGCATGTACACCAACACAGCATATGCACAGAAGTACGATTTCAGCACAGATGTACATTATAGAACTTGCGCTACCCAAAAGTGCTATGTAAAGAAAAAAGTACAATGCGATTTTGAAGTACTGGTATTACTGGTTTTTTTTATGTGAACAATAGCTATGCAACTCGAAAAAAGATTATATGAGCGTCATTTTAAAGCGTTCTGAATTCGAATAGGAGGGGGGGGGGATTGTTGACTACAAAGATTTCCGATGATCTCTCCGAGAAATCGGTGTTCGTGCAGGATGTAACGAAGCAGCAATGATGCGGATCTGTATTTTATAGATTTGGGTAGGATCGACTAACCGAAGGCACTGATTACATCAGCCTCGTCGCACCAATACACATGATGACAGGCATATTATGCTGATGGCAGTGATGGATCACTGTGCCACGCCAGGAACCATAACACAACAAATACGTGTTGTTACACAATGGACAGGCTGAATTACTTCTGCTTCTTTTTCTATCCTCTATACCCTGAATTGGTTCCATTTATCCTAGCTAAGTAAAAAAACAAAAACAAAAAGTCTTCCTCTCATGTTGCGCTTTTAAAATTCTAAAAAATTGAGAAATTTTCCCATTTTTTCAATTTTTTTTATAATTAATCTTCTCATTATTCTAAAATTATTGTTCTAAATGTAAAGGTTGGGATATAAGGAGCATTAAAAAAATTAAAACCTATAGAAAATATCTATTGCTAGCTCAAAAAGATGCTTTTTTTGAAAAAGAAAATTATCAACATTTCGTAGTTTTTGTATTTATCTTTACCTTTTCACTTATAATAAAGAAATATTAAAGAAAATAAACTTGTTCACCATTTCAATTTCTTTATCGAAAAAATTTGCCTTTTGTATTTAAATGCTAAGAAAATTTGGACATCATAGGAGAATATACTGAAACTTCCCTGGAGAATCATGAGTATCTAACATTTGTAGCACCCTACTGTTCTTTCACGTGATTGGCCTTTGACATATTGCATATTAATATTTAAAGATGAGATATTCCTCCCCAATTTACCAAATTATTTTGACTTTAAATCAGTCGCCCATAGATGGTAATGTAACAATGTCTCAGTAAGTGTCTTTATCTTTGTTTTCACATACTTTCAAATGTCCAATGTTAATGGCAGAAAAGAGTGGTTAAATATTGTAAAAATACAACTAGAAAGGATTTTGTAGGTCCTATATTCAGGAATTTACATGTTTTTTTTATCAAATAAGCTTCCTCCTTAGAAAAATGTCTTATTGTACGGTTTCCAAGAACAACGTCACTACGATCCAACGGCAAATGCACAAGTTTTTGTAAAGTAGATGAAAGTTCTTTTCGGAGCTCAGGCTGGTACAACTAACAATTAAGTACTATGATAATAATTAAAACTTCGAAAGTTAGACCACATTAAGATTTGAACAAAATTTCTTTTTTTAAAAAACTATATCTTCAACAGTTTTTCGACTCTGTATTTTGATGTAACTGCACGTATATGCTTTATTGTAATAGACTATATTTGTAAAAAAAAAGGAAGAAGACAATAAAAAAATATTCCAAATTTTTAAGAGTATGATTTATATAACTGTCATTATGATTAAGTCAATCAAAGTAGTAAAATAGAGTATTATGCTTCTGAACCTGAAAATTTTTTTAAGGAAATGGAATATTTAAATTGTCTGACTTGCAAGAAGGGAAGACACTAAAAAATAAGCAAAGTTTCTTGGAATGAAGCAAATGTCTCCAGGTACATCAAAATACCTCGAGTGAAACTATCAGGACTTAAAAATGCAACATATTCTGATACCGAAAAATACAAATAGGAGTGGGAGTTATGATAGATATATCATCCCGTGGTGGGAGATTGCTTAGATTTTGCTTTATGCTTCGTTCAACTGGCCCTGTACACGGTATTTACGATTTGAGGTGTTATCGAATTATATTTCCACACTCCCTGTTGCAAGTATTATCAGTATAATGACCAGCTAGATCTGTATCTTTTACATTTTAGTCTGTTACTTTGCAGAACTTTTCAGAGCTTCTGCTTGTCCTTATTCTAAATAGGACAAAGCATTATAGCACGGAATTTGCAAGGTTCAAGGCATGGCATTTTCTTTGCTCATCAGATTGCATTGCTTCCTTTGACTTCTTATCATTTCAATCTATTGCCTAACGAAAACGTTCGATCAAAGATTGGAGGCAATGTCCTACTACGTAAAATCCTATTTCAATGTCTGGAGGCAGCACGATTTGCCATATATACACAGCCTTTTTTATTTAATCTCGACATATGTAAAAGTGGTTATTGCGGACCCTGAAAGAAACAATCGATACTGATTTAATCGTCTGTACTGTATTTTAAATCAATTTGCCTTTTAAATTCGTGTTATCTTTTTAGTAAATTTACCTTTAATTTCGCTTGCCTTTCTCATTGTTGCAATTTAGAGGACCAGTAGAATACGTATATAAATATTCAATTTGATTACCGGTTGAGCCAAAAGGGGCTGATTATTTTTTATTGCAAAATTTTTAGTTTTTGTACATCTGCATACGTTATACTGAATAACTATCAAAGATTTCCTAATATGTGTATGTGTTTACGCATTTATAAATGAATATATATATATATATATATATAAGGAATTATATGTCCATAAACCAAATGAAAACATCTTCAAAAATAGCTCATAGTTTCTATGTCATTAATTTTTTCAATCACATTATCAATCATTTTGTATCAAATTTAAAATACTCTAATTAAAAAGGGTTAATTCCTGTTTTAAAATATCTGTCTGTATTTATGTGTGTTTGTCGGTATAATCCTTTTTAAAAAGCAGCAATAAATGCAAGCTTTGCAGATCCATTATTATCTTGATCGAGAGCCCGTCCTAGGTTCCTGTGGCTTCTAGAAAATCTGCTGTTACTCTTTTCAGACTTTTGATAGGACATGGCTGTTTGGGATCCCATATCTGCAGAATTGGTATCACCGACTGGCCGGACTTAACTCCCTGTGATTCTGGTCAGCCTATGGCCACTGAACATTTGGGAGTGTGCCCTGCACTAAATGGTTTTAATCGCATTGTCGAAAAATATTTGAGAGCACAATTCAATTCAATTTCATTTCCATTCATTCCATTTAAAATTTCTATTCATTATCTGAAAAGATTTGCATCTGAAGAACAACACACTATTTTAATCATAAAGTTCTTCAAATAATTTTTCAGACAAAAATTCGTTTTATTTAAAAAATCCTTGTTCGGTTATTTCCTTAATTAAATCAAAATAATCTATTTTATAGATAACGTTCCCCAATTTCTATTTTTTTAAGAAAAATAAAGTGTATTGGCTATATTGATTTTTTCTGTCTTTTTTTACAAAATAGAAATTGAGTAACATATATTTTTGGTATGGAAATTTATTTACACTTTTTTCAAAAGTTTTATGGAAATAAATCGTAACGTGCGCGATACATTTTTGCTATTTCTAATATCATTAAGTTTTCTTAACAGAAAAATTCTCTTTTTTCATTCAGCTGTAAGACACAGTGTTTAATTTCGCAGAATTGTACATTATTTATATTAATAAATGAAGTTATTTTTTATAAAAATTCAAGTGGTTTATAATCAAAGTTCGTATTTTTTAGCATTTAGGCAAATTAACACTCAACGCACTAATGTTGAAATCCCATCATAAACAATATACTTTAAGTTTAATTCTTCAAATACATGACTCTAAGACATGGAATTAAAATGAAATTCAAACTGATTTATTCGAAATAATTGCAGGAAAATACAATGAAAAAAATACAATTCAATTGTATAATTAGCATTTCTTTGATTCTTGAATCAAAGTAAAAGTATAGAAAACATCCGCTATTTTATCCCACAGTTACATGTTGTATTACATTCAAATGTCTTTAAGAGAAATTATAGTGCGATGAAGATGAAAAATTACGAAAACTTAATTATCCATAATGATTTTTTGTTCAAATTTCACACCATCACATCATATTAAAATTAAAATAACGCGGATATGCTCAAGTATATTTAATTAAATGTCCATTGAATAAATGTTATAACTAAGCTCCTACAATTTATATCATAAAAGATAGAGATTTATCAAAAAAAAAGATAAAGAAAAATAATTTAGTCCATTGTTTTATTGTAATACGTGTAAAGACATATGTTAAGACAATTTTTTAATGGTCTCCCAATATTCCCAGGTAAACGCAATTTTTCTCTGGTCACCTAGTTTCTTTATCGCACATAAAGAATAAATTAATTTTTTTTCAGAACCCATTGACTAATTCTTATTCTTTTCACAAAGGTCAGGGATGAGATAAGGTCATTTTTTATTTTATCATTCTTCTATTTTTGTTTTAATCTTGTATTTAATGATATATTTTTATGATTTGGATTTAAAGTTTTCAAACCAGTTGGCTTTTGCTGTCAAAAAAAAAACTTTCCAAACAAGTTCAAAACATTCACACATTTGCACTCATATATATGTTTATAATGATTATAATATTATTCTGTACAAACATATCAAATGCTTATCAATTTGTGAACTTGCTAACAGTAGTTAAGCTAATCAGTTTTTACAATTTTTATGAAAAACAATATATTGATAAATACAATGCACATTGCAAATTTACGGGCTTTTTACTTTTTAATGATGTAAAGAAGTACGGCAATTTGTGTTAAATTTAACTTTATTGTAATAGATAAATTTTTATTGCGTGATTGTACCAATCACTGATACAAAAATAAAATAAAGAACTTCACATAAACATGATTTTCAGTTCTGTACATTTAGTAAAAAGACAGTACTCTTGTCTAAGATGGCTCATTAACTAAAGTTAATAAGTCTTTAAATTAATTACGGTCATTATATATACAGTCACTTAAAAGCGTTTTAATATTATTTACGAGTTTGGTTCAGTATTTAAGTTAGAAATATTGCTATCAAGTTTTGAAATGAAATTTTAAAACAGTTTTCTTAAAATGTTTATTCAGTTGTTTTGTGTAAGATTTGCTTAAGGTGAAATTGACGATGATAGAATCAGCCAAATAACACTGATCAAACATAATTTTGCTTATACAGATAATAAAAGATGACCATATCAATCTTTTTTATAACATTAAAATAGCTTTTATTGAACGAAGAAAGCTAGTTATAGGTTTTAAGTAACTGGTATTTAAATCTTGGTTTTATGCTTGTCAAAAACACGTTCTGAATTAACTCATAATATTAATAAGACGTTAATATATATTTCAAGCATACCTATAGATCAAAAACGTTGTTTAATAAAAAGTAACAATTTACAATGACATTGAGAGCTGATTAAAAAGAAAAATTTTACTTTATCCATTGCTCAAATAAAATTCTACAGTGTTTTTAACAAAATGGTTTGATACGTTACAAAGCTTAAAGATCTCATCATCTGTATGAGAATTAACTGCCAAAAATCTTCTTTAAACTATAAGATATACTAATTTCTTTTTAATAGATTCCATCTTAAATGACGCAAGTCAAATACATTCGTTATTTTTTCAATCAATCAAAGGTTTAGCTTATTGAACACGACATATTGCCAGCATCTTCAGCTTAAAATTGAAACTCTGAAAATACTAGAAAAATTATTTTAACTTTCTTAGGATTTTATTCAGGATCATTTCCAAATGCAAGCCAGTTTTATTGATTTTTAAGAATTAATGCGGTTTTGTTCATTATAATTGCTTTATTGTACATACAAGTATTGCCTGTCTATCATGACTGAGGGCTCAACAGATAGAGACATTTTTAGACATAGATCTGATCGCTTTAAATACGCATCCGAAAGGATAAATGATCAATGTGACACACCAGAAAACTATATTCAAGTTTCTTCATATACGAGATAAGATATGTGCATACATGATTAACATTTATTATCAAATTTTATGGTCTTTAGTAACATAGAGGTACAACATTGTTTCATTCATATCGAAATGTCAAAGTATGATATAACACATGTTTAAAGCAAATCGTATTACATCTTTTATATAGCAGATTTTCTTAAGCCCCTTTTAAGATCCGGGAAGTATAAAAGGGTGTTAAATTTAGTTTATTCCCTTATTTAAGGGACATTCAGTTACATAATTTTGGAGATAAAAAATGACTGAAAAAATGTTCCTGCAAGTAACTGGAAAAAGACTACTACGCGCTAGAGTGTTTAAAACTTTTAATAGGGCACACCGCATCGTAAAAAGTCATTATCTAAGCACATGAATATGTATAACTTTAAACTCTTTTTTAGTAAAATTATAATCAGATTGGAATAAAAAAGAAATCGGAATACTTATATGTAGAATTAAATAAATTAACATAAAATCCAATTTTTCGCCAAGTGCACACTGGAAGATATACATCTCATATTACATTCATATATATTAACCTTTTTGGAATTTTTTATCTCTAAAATGTTTTTGTTTCAGGATATAATAAGAAATTTACTATAACTTGCTATAAAAAATTGCTATAATTCGCAATTATATCAAACAGGATAATATACTGCTTGACAATTGCTAACGAACAGTTTTGCGAATAATTAAAAATAGACCATGATTAAAGAAATGAAAATAAGTACAAATTTAGCAGGAACGATGTGCATTTATTATAGTGCAAAATAGTACAGATAACGCCACATCGAAGAATTAAAAACTTAAAAATAAAAAAAAAGATATTCCTTGAAGGATTTCCAAATAGCTACAAAAATGGATCTTTAGATCAGCATGATGCGGACGTGAGTACCTTAGTAAGATATGTGTTGACCATGAACCCGTGAACACTAATGCACATTTTGCATCTGTTATCCATGCTTTTCACTAAACTATCGCTGAATCCCTGACGGATATTTTCCTACTCCTATGTCAAGGTGGTTTTGAGCTCTTGTTCTGTACGGGGAGGGATAGTTCTTTGTGGAACACGTCTTTCAAGAGCATCCTAGGCATATTCAATAGGATTTAGGTCGACAGAGTAAGCAGGCCATTGCATACGGATAATATTTTCACTTTGCAGTGTGGTGTCCGAAACCTCAACGCTTCTGTTTGGTCACGCATTGTCGCCCATAAAGAAAAAGTCTGCACCTACAGCTACACTAAAAAAAAAGAACAGAATCTAGAATATTCCCTCTGAAACGCCGTTGTGGTGTAACGCTTCTTCGCTCAAAGATGTGAAGCGGTGTCCTGCTATTGTACTTGATTCTTGTCCACACCATCACGACTAGGACGTACCAATCATGTTCGCAAATAAACATTTGTGCATAACGTGTTCCATGTTCTCGCCACAGTAATTGGTGGTCTCTCTAAACATACCGAGACAATATTAGTCGGAGAACATCACTCTAGACCAAGTTTAGTGATCCACATAAATATGTTCCTTACGCGAGAGTAATCTCTCTCGGAGACGGCGTGGTTGAAGTGGGATGCAACAAACCCGTCTCTGTGCTTACAAACCAACTTGATTTAATCGCCGTGAGATGATTCTAGAAGAAACATGCGTACCGGTAGCAGATGCAAGGTTTGCAGCTATCCGGCTAGGAGAGAAATTTCTCTTCCCTTTTACCACGAGGGCTACATAGCGATCTTCTAAAAGTTTGGTCTTCCTACCTTGAACCTCCGTATGATTTCGCAAAACATTTTCATCTTCAGAGATCTTTTTTAATCGTGAGATGTCACTCTTTGACAAACCCATTGTGTCAGCTACAGTGATGACACTTCCAGCCGTCCAACTGCACGCCCACGATCATAGTAACTCAAATGATGTCTTCCTGACATTTTACTCTTAATTTTGCAAGAACCAAATAAAATTCCAGAAAAGAATCTTTTATAACACAACTAGTACTTTTGTCGAACATTAAACAACATGAATTTCTGCATGAATCATGAACTTATATGCACTGTCTTTTATACAGATAACAAGTCCTGCTTACCACGCCCTCTGAACTTGAATTTACTTTTATTGGTCGGCTGTCTAAGACACAATTTTACATAAATCAATTATTACTTAACAATTGTCAAGTTGTGTATTTTTTTAATAATTATAGTAAATGTTTATCAGGATTCATTTGAAACCTAGCGTACTTTCTTACTCTCCTAATTTTTCATGTCAGCATGCTTACAGAATTCTAAACTTAAGTAGTTCATTTTTATTAGTTTTATTTCAGAGCCTACACTTTGATATTTTAATCTCAGTACTACTTATCTTACAGAAGATTAATGAACATCACTTTCTTTAATTATTGGTTCCATAGGAAGAAAAAAACAACGAAATCATAAAAAAATACCACAAAAATTCTATTTTTTGTTACTTAGAAAATCTAACAAAAATAATAATATGACCTTTTCTTGATTAAGAAAAGAAACCACATCCTTAATTAAATGGTTTATCTAAAGAGGATTAAAGGTTAAATTTATGGTCAGTGGTTTGGTGTAAATATCCTTTAGTGCTGTTAGATAAAATAAATTTTACTTTGGTCATGTTTTGGATTTTTTTTCTGAAAAGATTACAGAATACGACACAGGAAATTTAATTATTTGCTAAAAAAATATGTTTTCATCAAACTGGTACATTGTTGGCATGATACTCAAGCCATTTTATGTGATATATATATATCATCACATATGCTAAATTATTATAAGACTAAATTAAAGCTAAACGATAAATAGAAGTACAATAAAAGTATAACTCAAAGTTAATTGGTCTCACATATTTAAATAAAATCTTGTTCTTAGCAAATAAGATTGTAAAGTTAAACCCTGTTTTAGGGCAGCAACCTTCCCCTAAATTTGCTTATATCATTAATTTGAACAAATGAGTAATTTATATAATACCCCAAAACAGAGAAAAATACTTTTAACAGTGTAAATTTACATAATATAAGAATGGGGGAGGGGAAATCAATAAAATGCACGGAAAAATATGTTAAGATTTGAACATTAAGATACTGCATAAATTCTTTAGCTAGAACTCGCTTAAATATCAGTAACAGGAAAGCATTATACAAAAGCCTTTTAACCCAACACTAGGCGCGCTTCAACAAATTCTATCCATCCTTCAAGTATTTCTATTCCATCTACCTGTATCTCTCAGATGTATTATCTCACACTTACGTTTGAAAATGATTTAATAATTTTATTGGGGATATTTGATATTAAAGCGTATTAGTATATCAAAAATATTGACATAAGGAAACATGAAATATTGATATGAAATTCTTATGTATACAATTTTTGAACTGAAATCTTCTTTAGCGGCTTTGGGCACTTTTTGGTAGGGGGAAATCTTATGGGTTTGTGTGCGTCACCAACATGCTCATGACTGGCGCATGCGCAGTGTACTGTTCACCCTAGAAACTTTTTGGATGGGTGAAATCTCGTGCGTTCGCGTAACCGACATGCTTATAGCAGTATATCTGTAGCTATACAGCTGACGTATAGTGCTGTGTATATTTTATAAGTGAAATTGAATGGATTTAGGTAAAAGTTCAACGTGTATATATTGTGCATTGTTGAAATAGTGTTTTTGTTTTATTATTATTTGAATCGTTTAATTGAAGAATCATTGTGCAGTACAATAGTGAGTACTAAATAAAAAATAAACTAATATTTTTAAGATAAAAAATAAATTTCAGAAAATTATTTTAAATCTTTGTATTTATTCTGGCTTTTGAAAATTTTGTATTATTTATTTTCTAATATTTAACCTCTGCATTGCATCACGCAATCCGGATTAGTATTTCACAGTGGCTTAGACGTTTTCTCACTACTGTAGTAAAACAAACTTCTAGTTGTTCAATCATATTTTTATCGTAGATTTTGAAATTAAAAATTTTATATAAAGTCTAATAATAATTAAGGATTAAGGTGCTGAAATTTAAATTTTGGTTATTAATACAAATAAACATCATAAAAGATCAACAAGTCATCGAGAAAATCTAACGTTAGAAATGAAAATGTTACAAAATAATACACTACACAAACGGCCACCAAAACTTTTCTAGAATTCATCTCCAACAAGAAAGGATTATCAATATTTTCATTCAATTGTCACAGTTTGCATGCGCATGCAGCTGACCTAAAAAGATATGCTTTCGTAAAAAAGTCAAATGTTCTGCTTTTGTCAGAAATTCATATGGAAAACGAAGAAACACTTGATATTCCGAATTTCAACTTTGTTGTAAGTTATAAAAGACCCGAAGTTTCAGCAGCAGGCGTGGCTATTTATCCCAATACTCAAGATACGCCACATTTCATTACTTCATATATGGACATACATACTAAATTCACAAGAAGCATTGGTGTTAATGTTTCTGATATAGGCGAAATACGCGTTGCTCGTTGCGATTCCGAGAATGGACAGTACATATTAATGGTTGCCGTTTATATTTTGCCTGGAAAATCTATGAGACAGATGCAACAATTTTTATTCGAAAATTTTATGATCTATACAAAAGAAGGTTCTGAAATACTCGAAAAAAGATTTGGCGAAAAATATAATGTATCGATAATTTTAAGTGGAGAATTCAAAATTAACTTTGCAGATGATAAAAACCTACCACTAGTGGAATTTCTAAATGAAACAATTTAATTATGTCCAATGATCAAAAACTCAGTACTACAAAATATAAAACGACGATCGATGTGGTTTTAACGCGATACCTAGATAAATTTGAATCAAACATTTTCCTTTCTTACTTTAGTTACCATAAGCATATTGTATCTTTTTAGAACAAAATGAAATAATTGAAAGTACAAAAAGTCTATTTATAATGGCAATGATGCAAACAATTAAATTAATGTTAAAAATCAAGTACATTGAAATTTAAGTATAAATACTATCCATAAATAATATCCATAAATACTATCCATAAATACTATCCATAATACTATCCATAAATAATATAATTGTATATTAATTGTTACTTCAATTTAATTGTATTTATATTTTGTCATAATCTTGTACAGTCCGTATAATATTTGAATAATAAAAAACCAAATAAACATGCATATAATTGTTGCTCGGAGTGTCAATAGATGTGAAAACCAGATTGATGTTGATAATTTTAATTCAAACGTTATGAAATTTCAAATTTTAATACAGAAAGTTATAAGTTTTCACTTCTATCGGCAGTCTCTATAACTGTCATATTTTATTTTTATTATCTATGGCATATAATCTCTCTATCAGAAATAATGGATTGATACTGAAGTAATAGATAATACATAGGAGTACCTATCTTCCTGTATCACTCAAACATTCAATGGGCATTAGGAAAAAATGATACAAAGCAAAGAAACTCCGATGTTTTAAAAAAGAGAGAGAAAAACAAGTATGTGATACAAAAGAATAAAAGAGAAAGCGACTCACGCATGAATTAGTATATCGAAAAATTAAAAAAAATATATGCAAATTGAAATCTTTTTTGGTAACCATCTCAATGCTTAAAGTTATATTTACATCTAAAAATAATAAAGCATATACTTAATACTGTAATAATTTTATAACACATTATTTTGCACAGATTTGATACCATTAAGTACATAAGTATGTTACACAAGTCATAAACAATATTTAAGGTATGATTATTGAATTCCATTTAAACAAAAACACATCACAAACAAAGTTGTTTGTTATCACAGTAACCATTACTTATTTACCTTTTTAAGCTTCTTTACGGCAGTCTTCTCAAATTATCTGACGATGTTCAAGGCGCATGAATTTTCTACATTTTACGCAACGAAATTTTGATAATCTTCCTTTCTTGATCTCTTTACAAGGTTGATTGAACATACTCTTTAAAGTTCTTGATGCTATTTTCCTTGGTTCATCATCTTTAACAAGGTGTTGTACACCGTATATTTATGTCGCATATCAGAGGCATGTGAATGTTATTCTCAGCTCAGCTTCACAAATGACGTCTTCAAGTGTTTTGTCAAGAATAGTATTTTAGTTTCTTCTCACAATCTGTATGTATCATAAGTTAAAGATTTTGCAGTTGGAAACTGAAGAAGCCGGTTTTCACCTAAGCCTGAAACTATCCAATTTTATATTATTGGAAAATGCTATTACTTCAAGCATAACTTTATTTTTCAGAAACAGTCAAGCAAAATTTCGTAGAATTAATGCCAAGATTAATCAAAGTTATCTTGAAAGTAATAGGAGGTTAAACGAGATATTAATGGAGTGGTTAAAAAGTGACAACTCAGGACAGTTAACTAACGAAAGTTTAATTTGTGCTACTACAAATTTGAATAAAGGAGTAACTGTTAACTCGAGAATTAGTTTGATATGAACACTTGCATTTGCTTCTCTTTTCTGTTAAGTTAATTTTGCTGCTAGTTCAATGTCAATGTGTTGTTGCAGAGCATGTTTGACAGTGAAATTAAGAGCAACAAAATAATCAAGACCTTATTTTAAAAATACGTTACCAGAGCATAACAATTAAATAAAGGAAAACTCATGTTTCAAAAACCAGAAGTACTTGTCGATTCATTATATAAAGCGAGAAACACACACATCCTCTCTTAATAAAAATTATACATTTCACTAAAAAATGCTATTTTCGACAAATACAATAAAGAGTATAAACATTTAAATAGATTCATATACTGTGATTAATTAAAGAAAGTCAGGCCTTATGTTCTTGTGTAGGGCAATCAGTCAAATTACAATTCAATCGTAATATTACAGTTACCATTCACTCAAAGTTAGAACACTACTCCACTGTTTTTCTTCAAATAACGATGATAAATACGCCCCTTTGATAGCCTCTATTCTGAAGTACAAAGGAAGTGATACAAATAAATTTATTAGGCAATTATAAAGGGCCAAGCAAAATTTTTTCTTTATATGAAGTTTTAAAAGAAATAAGTTAAATAAGAGCTATGAAATCTTTTGTTTGATTTGAATTAGTATCGCATCGTAGCTAGTTTTTAATTATGGAACAATTTAAGTGAATGAATGTAAAATCAGATATCATTCACAAATTTTTTTTTAATTAAAAAAAATACGGAAAATACGTGCTAACTTAATTATTCTTCATTTTCTCCCAAATCTTTAGTCAATAAAATAATTATGAGAAACAACAAATGCTTTAATTGTACTTGGGAGTTATTAAGACAACTATATTGGTTATACATACTATTATCTAAAAGCAGTTTATTTTAATACGGATGAATGATACATTAATGTCAAACTTTATAATACTAATGCAATTTTTAATAAATTACTATTAGAATAACTCACTAAAAATCTATAACTTTTGAGAAGATATACATAAATTTTAAATTAAGTCATTTGTACACTGAATAAGTAAGAGGATTAATTCTTTGCAAAAGCAAATCGTTTTAACAGCACCTTGAACAATAGGACATTGATTATTTGTGATGCACTATAGAATCATCTACATACATAGAATCAATGAAAATGTTATAAATCAAAAAATCTCTAAATAACGATTCTGTAAAACGATATTTCTTTTAATACCTCTTAAGTAATGCAAGGTTTTTCTGCAAATTATTTTCGTATTTAAACGGAAAATGAAATATTTTAACAACATTTATTCAAGTGTAGGATAATTTATATAAAGCAAATGCTTAATTTAAATTGCATAATTACACACACTCACTACTTTACATTTTCAAGGAATGTTTTTTTCTATTTTTATGTCTCGTTCCCAAAGGAAAATTTTAATTTTATTTATTTCCTTATATATTTGGTTCAAAATTCTAGTGAAAAAAGAATAGCAATTTATTACCTCGTGAGAATAAAATGTATTTAAATGTAATCCCTTTTATAAAGTAAAGATACATTAAACTGCAATTAATTCCATAACTATACATTTATTTAAAAAATAAATTTGAATTCAAAGTTATAAAAAGAACCAGACACATTAAAGAAACCTTAGATTTGATTTTCTTTAATGACTAAGCTAATAACTTGAAAGTTATAATTAGAAAGTATTTTTTTACAGGTGCACTTCTGATATGAAGGAATAAAAGGGGACTAAATTACATTTCATTTTCCATCTTAAATTTCATATTTTCTGTTTTTATCGGTTAATGTTATTCATTTCCTAAATATTTCATATACTTTCTTAAAAAAACCTTAATAATTCTTAAATCCATATATCACGAAATGTATTCAGTAGCATTATCTGCATTTTGTTGCAAAAAGAAATGTTAATTTAATTAATGATACCCCTGGGCTAAGCTTGCAGCAATTCTTAAAAATATTCCAAATCTGTCAAGTCAAAATAGAAAAAAAAAATGATTTACTCAAAACTCAAAAGGAACGCCAATAGTTAAAAATGTGGAAGTCGTGTGTAACTAGTACTTAAAGGAATTATATACATTATGATGTATTATTTTAAAAAGAATTTATGGAATTTTTAAAAAAATATTAATCTCAAAATAGTTTTTATCTGTAAAATCTCGCAAATAGAGGATTCGAGTAAATAAATCTTAGAATGTTAACTTTAATACATTTTCTTGCAATAACATCATCATGTTGAGTTACTTAACTCAGTTGTAATTATATATACAGGAAATAGTTTTTTTTTTAAAGAAAAACTTATGTGTACTAGACTTTTAAAAAATTGGGAATTTAAATCAATTACTTATTCTAAAAATTTTAAGACTTATTTAAATCTGCATAATTTTTCAATTATTTTTCTCCTATAACAAGCGAATTTAGTATAGTTATATTCTTAAAGGGAATTTTTTAAATAATTTTCGAGTTTTAAATACATTATTTATATAAAGCTCTAAATTTCAAAATATTTCATAAAAACTGTGTAAGAGTGAATAATATGCGAGATTGTAATTGATGTAATTCAAATGACACCAGGTTTTTAAGGTTATTTTGATGATTGGATATTGTTTTGGTGTACAAATAGCTGCTGATTTTTTTCAGAATTTATTTTTATTTTTATTTATGACTAGCAAGTAGAATTTTTGAACAATACTTGAATGTATAAAATGAAACTGCAGAAAGAAAACAAAACTATTTGACTTTTTTGTCAAAAATTTATTTCGATTACAGACATAATTATGAATTTTCTTCTGTTTTAAAATATATAAAAAACTAACAGAATTCATGAACATTGATACGCTTTTTCAAAAACGAATAATTCTTTAAATAAAAATTAACTCCAAATTTTTCCTTGACAATATTTACCCAAAGTCTAATTAAAACTAATAAACGTAACTTTTATATATAATGTATACATTTATTTAACTTTAAATATAACTTATAGATTTATATAGCTTTAAATGTTGCTTTTTTATATTTTTAGTAATAAATGCAGAGAAAAATTCGAACGTTTTGATGAATTGATTCATACAAAGAATACATTTCAAATAAGAATTAACAAAATAGTATTATTTATGATTTCTGCTACTTCCATGCGTGAATAGCAGTGTAATCATTCATTCATAGCTTGATATTAACGCGTTTCACGTTGATTAAAGTTCTCTTTAAGGTAATTTACAAGAAACAATTAACTCCTCTAACTCTGAGGTCTCAAAGACTTTCTCGAAGTAGCTAGTTTCGCTTAATGGTCTATTCTTCAAATGGACCTTCTTAATGAATTAAAAGCGAGAAAATCTAAGTACTCGTATCTTCAATTCTTACCAAGATTTCTTTGAAAGACACAACAAATGACTGTCATTGAGTTTTAGGTCTCTTTTAAAAATAAAATTAGGATAAAGATGTCTTATAAATTATTTCGTTAAGTGCTGTTTGGAAAAAAAATTAACAATATATGGAGCTTACTATTCATTCAGTCTACTAATAAAACACATTTCACACATTGCTTTATTGGTTTTTTTTTTCTTCATAAAATAACAAAACCAAAAATATTTTAAGTGGTTTGAATAATTTCTTATGGTATTTCGTTGTTTTTATAGTATTGCATTAAATAAATTATTTTATAAAAAGATGGGCAAAAATATTTTACGAGAATAAAACTTGAAAGTCGTTGAATAATTTCATGGGTTTTAAAATATGTGATGGATTTTTACATTTCTTTTTATTCATTTTTACTTTTTAGGTAATGATTGATGTTTGCAAAATCTTCATCAAGGGAACGAAATCTCAATTATTGGTCCTTGTATATGGATACATTATGTGTAGTTAAACAAACACAATTTTACTGTTATTTTTCTTTAATTTCTGATCCCTACGATTTTTGTGTGACTTTCCACTAATAATCGTTTTAAGGATTTATTTATTCATTCGATTTTTTCCTTACATCTTTATTTTTTGAAGTTAACGTGTTTGCTTATTGGTGAAAAAAATTACTTAAAAATCCTCCTTTAAAAATTAAAAATTTCATGCATACGGTAAATATTTGTCTAATTTATTGATTGTCACATGACCCTCTCCAACAGGTAGTGCTGTTAGAAATAGCCTGTTCAACGTTGGGCTATGATGCTAGTCTCAATACAGAAATGGATTTCTGATTATACTTTTAATTTCATAAACCTGTACACATTTAAAACACATGAAAATTCAGCCTTATGTTTATATTTGTAAAAATTACTCAAGACTGTATAATTGGATATTTAACTTTTTCGAAGCATACCTAATATCTGCAACATCAGAATAATAAAGAAAATAATGCTTCCCTACATTACATTAAAGAAAAATTGCATCTCGCGCTCTATAGTAGAGGTTTGGCAACCTATGGTATGCTTGGTAGATGTGGCACATGGCACAATTCTCAGGGGCAATCAACACTATTCAGCAAAGTTATCACATAAAGTAAAGTGGTCTTGTCTGTACTTTTATATGCCTCGAGTTTTTCTGTACTTTATTTTAGTTCATAGCGCTGTTATAGAAATATAGTGTATGATTTCAACCAAAAAATAGTTTGGTTTGATGCACATCGTGTGCTATAAGCTACTTTTAATTTTATGACACGCTCTTAGATTTAATGTGGTAACTTTTATTTTATTTTTTAAATATTGTGACGATTCCTACCTAAACATTTAGTTCAAATGACCTCTAAAAAAGAAACCTTCCTGTTTGCGGTTTTCAAGAAATTTGATGAATTATTATATTAGACTATTAAAATATGGATTCATACAACAAAAAGATTTTGATGCATTTATGATGTGTCACGTTTCAAGTGCACAAAGACACTTTTAAACAAAACACCAGCCAACATTTAAGAATGACGATAAGAAATATGGTTATAAAAAAGCAACTGCTGTACATAAGAAACATCTTTCGTCAAATAATTAGAAACAAATCTAAAGCTACGACGCAGTTTCGTAATTGCTCATTGTGTAGCTGTATTACAAATCTAGAACAAATAGCGAATATATGAAGGACATATATTCGAATGTTAATAAATCTTTAAATAATGAGTAATTAATATACAATAAAACTATAAATCTGAATTTTTAACCTCTTTCCCTTAAAAATGAATGCATAATGGAGTGAATGAGTGAATATAACGTCACACTATTCAGCTACTCAAGGGCCTTTGGCGACGGACCTTGTAATATTTAGCCATGTTCAAGAAAAGAGGACGACGTCTGAACTCTATGGCACTCCCTCTCCTAATTTCTACACCTCGTCAACTGAGCGGTGGGGCGGGGGGGGGGGGGCGTTTGAGCCTCGACATATTTAACATGCAATGACCCACTCTTCATGGTGGGTTTCATCGGTTCTCTACCTCATGACACACTGGCCACGAGTCCGTTACCTTGACCACCATTATACGGCGGGAACGAATGTATAGTGGATGGAATTGAATTGTTTCAAATATTTCCTATTGTGTTGCATACTGAATAATATTGACGAATTAGTTTGGCACACCACAGCCCCTGCTTTTAGTATTACAATAAATATTAACAAACTATGGTTGTACAATTGAAAATCGGCACAACAGTCCTATGTATGAAAATTTTATTGAAAAAACTTTTTACCGTTAAAAAAATTTAACTATTTTCAGATATATACAGAATCATTTGCTGCTACGCTTGTCTCCTTCAGCTTTCGAATAAATTTATAAACGAATCACAAGCGTCATGAACAACCATTAAATTCTTTTATTCCTTTGTCGTACTTTCAATTCCTTCCTTCCGTGAGAGTCAAGATTGAGACGTCTTTTTCTAATGAGATCAGGAAACCAGGATAAGAATATCAACAAATTTCTTCCTTTCTCTTTTTCGTCTAACATTCTTTTCTTTTAATCAGTGGTACTTTTTTTGCATTCCTGATGTTTTTACTCAGGGGTCTACTATCTATCGGTTTTCAAAGTTATTAGCGGATCAGACTCTCTGAAACAGCGTTTCGTACTTCGATTTGTCTATGGTCTTAAAGGCTTTACTGATAAAGAAAGATTAATCTCATTTGTTGCAATCTGTGTTTCTTTTTCTAAACAAACTTAAGACAAAAAGAAGTCTTGCACAGTAAGATGCATAGAACAGCAAGTTACATTTTTCTATAGAATTTTATTACTACTGTATGAAAAATTCCTTCGTTTGAAATTAAATCAATTTTAGAATATAAAAATTTTCATCTAAAAAATGTACTTTTCGGATAATATCAAATGTTTATTAGCACATTGATTTCGGGTAAAGAAGAAACATTTCATATAACTACATAATTTTAGGTTTTAAAAAAAAACGTTAAATCTTATATTTAATAAATTTTAAAAACGTAAATAGAAAGTAAAATCAACGAAAATAGTATCCGCTCTGGACTATGAAATTAAATGAATCTCATTATTATTCAAATGCAATATCACTATTAACTGTTTTTAAATAAATACAAATTTTACCATTAGTAAGTTAATTAACTAATATAATTTATTTGAAATTAACTTCTAAGTAAGAATTTTTGCATCCTTCAAAAACATTGAATTCCATAAAATCTAGGTATTTTCAACATGTTCAAAGTGTTTGTAAGATATCGTTTTTAACTTGGAGGATATTTAAACAGCTATTGTTCCACATTAACTTTAAAACTTAATGAGGTTTTAATGTTCTTAGTTTTCAAGATAATTTCAAATACAAACATGTTTCTTTTGAGTATTATGACAACGTAAATCTACGACAGGTGTAGATCAGAAGTCTTCTTTGATTATTGTTAGAAGTAATAGTTAGAATGTTGATATGTATGTATGTATAAATACTCTAATACAAAAAATAAATATATATTTGAGCAACACGTTTGAAATTTGGAAGTACGACGTATTTTCCTTGGAAATAAGAATATAATTTTTAGTTTTATTCATAGGGCATATTTTAAACAAAGTTACATAAAACAAAGTTACATATTTTAAACAAAGTTACTGGGACATAAAAGAACAAATTCATCTTAATTCTCTCTGCTCCATTGGGTACATTGTTTTTCATTGGCTTATGCCTCAGAGAAAAGTTCATAACAAATTTAAGCAACTGGAGAGTTTGACGAAAGCAGAATAATTGGGTCCCTAAATAAAAGATAGTCTACTTATATAATGAAAACTATAGTTGTAGCGATGTTACTTTTGCGCGCTGCTAGCAGAGGTTATTAGAGCAGGCAACATACCAGCGTTTATTTACCTCTAGATGACCCAGACGAGCCGGAACAAGAGAGGATCAATGTGTTATAAACATGAACGTACTATTCCGGCAGCCACTGTTGTAGATATCCAATAAGCACTAATATTTTTAATAAGTAATTGCATCATTTATTAGCGGGGTCTAAAGTCCCATAGACAGTTTCAACTTTTAACAGCCATTCATCAAAACTAAAGATTGGAATGGCGTCATGCCAGAGGAACATGGGATGTTAAAATGACATTATCTGCTGTTTACTGATGGGTTGTGATTCTGTATCGATGGAGATGACAATGGATAAACATATAGACATGTGGATGCAACATGGTCAGCACCAAGTTCCACGGTTTGTTGTATAAGATCTTTCATCCAAAAAATCCTGGTGTAAGGGTATGAATTATTTGAATCTGATGCTGAATCTCTTTATGGGCTTTCTGATAGGTTAATGTTACGGTCTGAAGATCATGTACCCGATTCTGGCACTTTTCCTGAATTCCCAGTTTCATCCACTTCCAAAAAATAATGATTCATTACATATTACTTCCCTCAATAGCTTATTATAATATGCCGATAAATTACCGTGACTGAAATTTTCAAAAGACTCGTCTCTGATCACGAATGTATGGAACGTCATAAAACAAAAAGTCACCACTCAACCCGTACCATTTAATATCCTAGATATTCTACGTGTCGTAGTACTAGTAATGAGTGTTTAACTATATATATATATATTAAGAACCGTATGATTCAATGTCAAAACGCTTTGCGTGTTAAATAAGGATTTATAACGGTTATATGGTATATTGAATGATACCACTAGTCCGCCTTTATCTCAAAAAGTTTTGCAAATGTCAGAGTTAAATTATAATCATTTATTCTTGTCTAAGCACTTCAGCATCCCTATAAAGTTTATTGCATTCTGATATTTCGCTCCTGGGTTTTTTTCTTTGACTTAGTGATTAAGAGGAATTAAAAAGCGAAATATTTGTACTTATGTTTAATTCAGAAAACCAAGCTGTCCGGTATTTCCTTTAGAAATATGCATCATTCCTTTCTTTTTCTATCTATGCAGAAAAAACTGTAGATTAACATGGAAAATGTATTAGCATTTCATGTACAGAAACAACTATATCTTGTGAAAAACTACTGCTCTTAACCATTAAATGGTTCATTTATGAAAAACAAATTATGCTAATTCAGTGAAATAAGATAATTTTATTTATTAGAAAAAATATTTTCTAATAAATTTTTCCAAGTGAAATACTTCGACAAAGTACAAAAAATGAATAAAGTATGTGACTAAAATAAATTTATTCGCTATAAAATTGGGTTGTGCTGAAAGGTAGGACCAAATCAGCTTTCTTATTTTCCGAAGCATACATAAATCAATATTCATTGATTATGGATGTGCATTTTACTTCTGATGTAGAGTAGGTGAAATACGTTTCATAAACCAGAAATGTAAAATGTAAGAGTGTTGATACATATGTTTATACTGTTGCGCTTTTAGATATCTAAAAGAATTCGTCTCACAAATTCTGAAGGGTTTCAAGAAAGGGAAAACAGCTTTTTCATTAAGTTCTTTATACAAAATTTTGTGTACGCCAGTTATTTCTTTTCGCAAAAATCTTTTGGAGGACCAAAAAAAAAACTACTATAAATAGTAATTTTTTTTTTTTTAGTTTCAATACATGCATATTAAAGAAACGATTTTATTCAGAGTAAGTTAATAAGTTAATTGCACATATTAAATTAATTGCACAGAAAGGTCAAATGATGTGCTTTTTGTAATTTTTATACCCCGAAAATATTTATCTATTTATTATATTTTAACACAATATACATTAAATTTTTGAGAAAATTTTGAAGTTTTTGAGAAGAATTTAAGAGAGATTATATTAAATAACTTTTCTACTTAATTCTATTGACTAAAAATACTTTATTTTGATTCAAAGTCACAAATAAAATTGTATTTTGAACAAAATAATTAATTTGTAAACAATGTATTTTCAGTTTTCATAAGGCTCTAATTTATGACGCAAAGGGGAAAAATAGTATAATTTTTGTACCTTAGACTGCCTAAAAGAATTGCTGTCAGATGCACTTCTTACGTGTGGTAATATACTGTGAAATATATTTCAACAGAGATTACAATTAGAAAGAAATTCCTCAAAACAATGAGTGAGCCTTTATCAGTTACAAAAAAAAAATATTATACATATATAGTCATAGTCATAATTCTCTAATAAAGAGAGATGAATAATCAATAATCCTCAAAACTGCAAAAAATTGAAATTGTAATATAAACTACACAAGATTTTACAAAGAATGTATTGGAAATTATAAAAAAATAATAGAATTTAAAATAAAAATATGAATGCTACAGTATTATAAACATGGACAGCTTTTATATGTATGCATTGCCTACGAATAAGTATTTGGACACTCACGCAAATGCGGATATCTTGCAGTCCTGATCTACGTCAGACCTTCTACATTTTAATATCGTGTAGGAAACAGCATTGGCATTAGTTTTGTAACGGGTCTATCCGCAAACCTGTAACTAATTCTCTTGGAATAAATTTATTTCTTTTTAATTATTGTTCTATTGAAAACTTTCTCCCAAAGTGGAAGACTTGATTCATGCAAATGAGTGGCTCTATTTAAACATTGACTTTTAGATACACGAAGTGAGTTGAGAGTTAATGGAACGCAGGGCGAGAGTTAGTTGACGAGTAGTTTCTAGATGATCAATCATTGCTAATTGGAAAATAAGTTACAAGATATAATTTGATGTTAACGAACGAAGGTCGTTTAACAAATACAGAATATCGGTGAACTAGATAGTAGAAGTCCAAAGTGTTCTAAAAGCAAGTGAATCAGATTATACTCAAATATAAAGTATCCTTTTTGCCCTGTGATTGCTCTTATAATTAGTATTGTTGTGCATTTCCTACCCTGAGTTGTTCCATTTAGCTTTAAAACGCCAAAAACCTCAACGAGGTTAATACAGTATCATGCAAGATGCCACGAAATTCAAAGCTGTCTGATTTCGAGAAAGACGGTAATTGTCAGACATCTTAGAAATGACAAATTCTTAAGGAGAATATTTAGTTAGTTAAGCATCTCAAAATCAGTTATGGATTTTGTTATTAAAAAGTGGGAAGTGTGAGTGGTGATTGTTGGAATGTGCTTCAACCCGTCAGACCCCGAAACTAAGAGATAGAGACCAATGAGTTCAGTCCAAAACAGTTTAGGAAAGCCGCACCTTACTGATGGACTTCATACTCCAGGAGTTCCGACAAGAATCCGGAACTGTTTTTCGATAAATACCATCCACAAGGAAGCACAATTTCTTGGTTTTCATTGTCGTGCAGCGGTCCTTAAGACTTTGATTACAAAATACAACCACACTGCTCGGTTGAGGCGATGCAAAGTACCTTGAAATTCGACTGTAAATAAGTGGAAACAGGTTTTTAGGGACGATGAATGACGGTACAATCTCTACAATTTGGATGGTAAAGTCTGTGGTTTGTGTATAAATAGAAAATGTGCCTTCTGCCAGATTGCATTGTGCCTACAGTAAAGTTTTTTGGTGTCGGAATTACGGTCTGAGGCGGTTTATATTGGTACGGATTGAGACCCTTGACCCCAATTCTTGGTAAGATCAACCTCAACTCCTACTCAACTATTCTAGACAATCATCTCCCTACGCTCTGCAATTTTACGGGTTGGTCATCAGTATTACTTACAGCATGAAAATGCAATTTGTCATGTTGCGAGGTCCGACATGGATTGGTATAGTGACAATAACGTGAACCATTTGGACTGACCTGCTCACAGTCCTGATTTGAATTCTACAGGAAACTAAATTCAGAAGTGGAACAACCGCCCAAAATACGTGAAAGATCTTTTATGTCTTCTTCAAGCCAAGTGGGAGAAAATACCGCTGTCCATTATCCAAAAACTTGCAGGAAGCAGGCCCCGGATGATTAAGGCTGTAAATGCTACAAATCTAGGTTCTACTAACTATTGAATATGAATAAGCTTTGCTTAACTCTTTAATTAGTGATGTCGAAATAGTTAAAAGATTGTCAAATACTTATTGGTAGATTGTACGTTAATGTGTAATAGATGCCTCATACATGAACCTCAGCCTGTATGAATGTCCAATTTATATTAACTGCTTATATGAGAAACTTAACAAGATCTCCGTCACTGAGAAAAGATTAATCAACCTTCAAACAAAGCATGTATTAGAAAAAAAGGAACACTTTTAGATAAAAAGAGGGAATGATCTTAAAAACTAGACTTAATAAAAAAATAAATACTTCAAATGTATGTTTCTAAATACATTTTATCTTTAATTGACGAGCTTGATCTTTTAGTGGAAATTCAGTCATCTTGTTCCACCTGAAGTCAGTAATCGGTGATTCACACATCAACATTTGGCAATTTCTCTAACGTTTGTGCAACTTTTACAAACCATCCTCCTTTGAAAAAAATCCATATCATATGAGAATTAAATTAAAAGAAAAAGCTTAAAATATAACTTGCTGTGGATGAAATGGACGTAATGGAAAGTTGGTGAGTGTTTGGTGGAGATCTGATTAAAAGTCATAAAAAATATTTCAAAATATTTGAACCATATTATAACGGAATGCTTCTGTACATTTTCATCACCATGAATTACTTTATTAACTTTTAGACATGTATTTTCTATATATAGATTGGATTGTATTTTTTGTTGCAGCAAATTTATTTTCAATTTATCATTATTCATATCTTTGGAAAAATGTGTTATTGTATTTGTTATTGATTATTATAATGGTTTTCAGTTTTCTGAAGGATAAACATTTTTTACAGTTGAAAAAATCCCAATGATTAAAAATAGTATAATATTTTTTTGCTGTTCATGAAAAAATGATATATATCATGTTACAAATATTACTACAAAACGTTTAATCGCTCCCATTTCAAAGTATTTCTATCGAAACTCTTCAAATTTTGTTGAAAATCAGCTAAAATTTTTTCTTTATTTATCATCAACTCGATAAATATTATTTAACAATTTCATAAGAAAATGTACAGTTTTCATTACTAACTCGTTCAAACAATCTGAGAGTAGGGAATAGGCACATACACAGCTTTCAATGACAGATATAATCCCGTCTGCTGTGGTTTCAGAAATTGAAACAATACATTTTGAATGTATTATCCCACGTATTCTTAAAATTCAAATTCTTTCCATTTCTTCTGTTTCTCTTGTAATGGATTACTCTTTCTTAAGTTTCAGCCATTTCCTGTTCCATTCACTTACAGCCTTCCTCTCCCAGAGTTCCGTCTTTCCTTTGCTTCTCTGGGAGAAACATTTGTTTCTATGGTTACCGGAAGAAAGTGTAGAACAGCAATCAAATATCACAGGGATGCAAGACTTTCTCTAGGATGTCATATCTAGTGTACTGATAATATACTAGTTCCTAAAAGTTTCTTGTATTTTCCTCCTATGAAATAATAAAATTAATACTGGTATATATGTTACACATAGTATTTTTGCTGTTAATTGTGAAGGAAACTAGATATACTGGTATTAAACGTTTCTTTATGTTATGCAACTAGTTGTGTTTCGTTTGATAACAACTCTTGTAGATTTTTAGGGAGTTAAATATGTGATTTGTAAATAAAATAAATTTCTATTTATCGAGGTTAACCTAATAAACTATTCATAGACATTTAGTTAAATTAACAATATTCTGTCAGGAAAGAAGTAAAATAATTAAACAAATAAAATTGAATTTGATACATTTTATTGAATTTTAGTTTACAAATTGTTGCTGTAATGTTTCATAGGACTCATTAAAAATTGATTTCATGATTTTTAATTCTAGTCGAGAATCAAGGATTGCAAATGTATTTTACAAATTCATTTCTAATTCTCTTTCCATCAATACATGATAAATTTAAGATCTAATTCAAATTAACATTTCGCCGCATTGAATCCTTTATTCAGATAGCAACGACCACAAGGCGTTTAGTTGTAAATACAAGATATATTTTATTTTATCTTGAAAAAAATTAAAAATGGATTAATGAAGTTAAAATGTACTTGTTCATAGATTTTTAAAACTACTAAATGTAAAAAGAAAAAAAAATCCTGTGACAAACAAATTTACTAAGCTTTTCAAGTATATAATGAACATTGATGAACTAAACAAATAAGTATCATTGTATTGATTGATGATTGTAGTTATCTTATTAATTAAAGTAAAAATATCCATACCCGAATTAAAAAAGGAGAAAAGATGAGAAAGCATGAATCGAAGCTCCAATACCGCAGATACATTACAACTACATTCAATTGCATCGATAAACACGCCTAAGTAGTCAATTTTATTTAAATTTATTAAATATATATGTAATATTTATTCAATTCAGTACATACATGATGCTACATTTATGAGATCATTCAAATGGGATTCTTTCATTTAAACCATATGAAAACTAATGCAATTTCCAAAAGAAATATTCTATAAGAAAGAAAAATAATGCATTATACTAACAAAACGTTAGGAAGAAAATACGCTAATTCTGTGAGTTTTAATTAAATGATCCCATCAAAACCACTGAAAACGATCATTATTTTCATTTTAGGCTAGATATTTTTCGGGGAGAAAAGATTCATTTTTGGTGTTCTAAATACACACCGTAAAATCCGGCGTATAACACACATCTATACTTTTAAACCGAATTTTTTAGATTTTTTTGGTATATTCAGTGTATACCGCACACCTCCATTTTTTACAAAGGAACCTGAATGCAATAACGTTATATTTTAAAGTAATTTATTCCAGATATTATTCCAAATTTTTGAAATAGTGGTATATTCTACATCTATAACCCTTTATGTTCATTAGATTTATCATTCCTTTTAAATAAACAGTATCCCGATCTATGCAGAAGTCTAATATTCTTTTTATGCTTATCCTTTTGTTTATATTTGAAGCTATCATTTTTATACCCAGCGTATAACCCTCACCAGTAAACTTCGAGCTTATTTTTGGTGTTAAAGGTGCGCGTTATACGCCGGAATTTTCTAATTTAAATTTATAGAATATTAGAATGTCTTAGAATGTCTTACACGTGTTTCAAAATATCGGTTTGAGTGTCATAGAACATTTATTCAATTATTAATATTACGGAAAGACAATTGCATATCCATGCGTCATTAAGGAGTTTTAGCGATGTTTCAACTTTACAAATTGTGTGTGCGTTGGCTCATGCATTATGAAGAAAATAAGGCTAAAATATTTTTGTATTAAAAATCTTATATTTTTTTGAATTTTCAAAAAAAGAAGTTTCATAAAGCTTAAATTTACTTTTTCGTATTAGATAATATTCAATAAAATCGATAAATGACAATCTGATTGATCGGTTGTTAACAACAGTACTCACATGCAACAATTTTAAAAATGCACATATTTTAAGGAGTTATTTAGTACCAGTGTCGGTTTATACAGATAAAGATGTCATTGCTACATTATCAGAACTACAAAAAACTATAATATAAATGCTTTAAATGTCTTGAACAATCTATTTTTTCTCAGTAAACAATTATTTTAAACTTTCTTATGTTATATACATTGTTCTTCTTTATATTTCCTTCATAAAGAAATATTGAATGAGAAAAGCTATAAGCCACATTAAATTTATTTTATTAAGCGTACATATTAAAAAAAACTTTTTTGTATATATTATCCGATCAAACTTTATATAATAACAATTTAACATCGTACAATACTGAAATCTCCTTTTCATTTTCATTTTCATTTTCTTCTAAAATGAAAACTTACATACTAGCTTAGAATCTTATTTGTTCTTCATTCTCATATTTTATTATAACTCTTTTTCCAAAAAATAATTCGCAAAAGACACAGGCTTACGACAAGTAGCTCTCGTTATTGTTATGGCCCAGTTTATTGCCCAATGCTATTTATTGCCTTTTCCTTAATGATCCTATTGATATAGAATCTTCCCTTCAATTTTGAACTATCCATGTATGATCGAAGATCCATCGTTATATTTCATATCTGGCAGATACCGTATAGTATTCAACAAGTATTGTGCTTCAGATTTCTCATTTCTATTACATCAGTATATTGCGATTTTTGCTTTTGATTCAAATATCTATAAATCCTTCCCGTATTTTATTTTCTAAAGAAAGTCGTAAATTCAGTGGCATTCTGCATTTGATGTTTTGAAGTGTATGAGCTTAATAAATATTTAAGATAATATGCTGTGAAAATAGTTTAATTTGAATACAATTTACTTTCTGCTAATAATTGAACTGCAATGTACTTTTAAAACATTTTTATAATTAAATTGATAAATCAAATGGGTAATTTGTATTAGTAATTTATTAAATATTGAACTTTTTATCTTTCTATAATGCAGACTTATAGTTATATTATTATAAATTTTAAATATGATTTCTTTACTCTAACAATTATATATTAATGAGATTATTTTCTTCGTAATTCCATGGCTTCTCTAAAAAGGAGCTATTTAAAAATGAAATAACTTACTTAGAAACTAATTTGATTAAACTAATTGAAATATAAAAGTTATTATTTTGAATAGTACTTTTAATTAAAATTTATTTATGTCAGTATCAAGTATTTTCCATACCAGTTACCACATTTTATTTCGAAAGAGAATGTATGGATAAGAGTGTATGTCAGTTATAGATGAAATTTACCTAAATCATATAGACAAGAATATTCTAGCAGAAAATGTTATGGGGGCAAAAGGCGGATTTAAAAGTTGTTTTCATGTATCCTCGCAAAATTTACACAATGCATTAATATGAAATTTATGAAAGATGATACAATATTTAATGAAAAAGATAAAATAAATTATAGCATTTAATAAAATATATGCGAAGTTTATATGACGAGAAAAGTTGCATTTCGCATAAAATTTATTCATAAAATTTTATATGAAACTTAAAAGGAAATGAATAGCAGAAGAAATAAAGCTTTTTATGAAAGACGGCAAAAACTTCAATTGAAAACATTTATTATTATTTTATGTACTTGTATTTTAAATTATACATAAGAGTGGTTAAGTAATATACAAAAATGAAAGAAATACTCCGCAAAAAGTGTGTGTGTGTGTATTTACTAATTTCAGTACAAATAATATTTCAATATATTCTAAATTCATTCAAAAATAACACTTAATCTAAATGAAAATGATATTTTTAAAAACTTTAATCTCAAACACCTGAGATGAAAGTGCTCTCTGAAGTACTATAAATAGAAAAAAATATAAACTATTATATATATATAACTAGAAGAAAAGTTAGGAATGAAGACGTCTTATTCAGTTTCTTTGTCGTAAAAGCAAAACTTCACAGACAATTTCACACATTACAAATGCTACATCAAATTGTTTGCTAGAGCGTATATATATACTCTCTGAGCTCTCTCTCGTTTTATACTTATTTACAAGTATGTATTTATACTTCACTCTTTGTAAACTTCCCACTTTGAAATAATTTTACACGCAATGCATTACTTCAAGCTGTTAGAAAGGACCCAAATTTATCTTCATCTTAATAGCATCTTATTATTTACTTTGCTAATTAGGAATACTTTTCAAACATATATATAATATTTAGGAATGTAGTGTTATTTGTATGTGTGTATGCGTATTTAATTTTTTAAGAATTGAAGTTGTAGCTCCCTGTGTGAAGCTAAATGTAAGCTATGAACCGTGCGTAAGAAAGAAATACTATAAAACGATTAAGTCTGCACTCTCATCTGGTCAAACGATACCCAGCTTGGGGCTATAAAAAAGCTAGGTAGTGTATCCCACAAATGGTATCAGTGACAAATTATATCACAAGAATTATTGAAAAATCACAGGATATTCAATGAAGCTTCACTGAGCTAAATACCAGTAGTTGTCGCCTTCGCAGCTTAGCAGTATCCTGCAAGTGCATAACTCCAGGTTCTCAACAAAAATAACTATCTATTTTGTTAGAAAAGATAAGAGTGCAATTCAACCGTATGAATCAAGATGAACGTAAGGACATATGAGAACGAGAAAGAGAGATAAGAGATCGAGCGTATAGAAAAACTTTCATGGACGGTTCAATGGAGGCAATTTGACACCGCATGCAATTTACAATGCACCATATCCTCCGCAAGAGCTTGCATGATGAACGACTGAGCTGTAAAAGTCTGCTGCTGAAGTTTCTTGAAGTCAACCGGGTTGAATTAGGTTATTTTCACTAGTTTAGTCAATATTTTCGATCACAGATTTTTAACATATCCGCACTTAATTTATGGAGGAATACCTGTCGTGGACTAATGATGCCGCTATTCAATAAATGTCACTTGTTAACCTATATAATTTAGCGCCATACCAATATTCATGGTTTAGTATTGACCATGATATCACTCTTAAACAACAGGTATCCTTTGTGTATATTTAGACCAATACGGTACACAATTTTTTTATTTGTGGTTCACGCAGGCCCCTTTCGGGACATTATTCCATTATTCCAATGTCCAGCCTCATGCCGCACGATGAGCTCTGAATAGCCTGAATTACATTGAAACACTTCCCTTGTTTGTAGCCTACCAGGTCTGTCTCCAGTCGAACATATATGAACGTTTATCCGACGAGCATCGAATGGGCATTCCAGGTGCATACCGTAGAGCAATTGAGCTCTGTAGATTTGACAAGGAATATCTCAAGATACCTTTAATTGCAACATAACTCGTCATTCATTGGTATAGATACCTGTTGGGACCATATCAATTACTGATTTGTTTTTATTCATTTTTATTTGAGAAGTTTGTGATAAC